>BQNB010124147.1:0-19985 GCA_026074375.1 Tanacetum coccineum
ACAAGTTTAAATTAATGATTCATTAAGCTAGGAAGTAAAACGAGACATTTATAAGTTAATTTTAAGCTCAAATTCTTTCATGACTTATCAAAGCACTTATTTTAATGTTAGTTAAGCTTATTGGGATAGGTTATAACAATAGTTTACAAGACTTAGCTTATAGATTAAGTAAAAACATGAAATTAGGGTTTCGGGTGTACAATTTTGGATCAAAAAGGTATAACACATAGGTTTTTGAGTTCAAAGCTTTATATTATGATTTTAGCATGATCATATGAACATTATAAAGGTATGAATACATAATATAAGCTTAGAGAACCTGGTCTTGAGCTTATAGCTTAGAAACGGGTCGGAATCGGGACTTTTAGCTTCGTACGCCTAGAATAACGACTCCCGGGCTTCGTTTCTTGGTTTATTTTGCTTCCTTTATGTACTTGAGCCTTCTTAAGACCTCTTAGGATCTATTAGAGCAAAGGATTGCTTCTATGTAAGGGTTATAGAGGAGGAAGTGGGGGATGAAGAAAAATGAAGTGTTTAGGGTTCTATTTATAGGTGAATGACCCTTAAAGCTCAAGGTAAGCTTGTAATCTGAGATGGGACATGTGTATAAGCTAGGTAGGGATGTGGAGAAGCTAGTGTATGAGTTGTATAAGCTAGGAAGTAGCTTTGGTGAGTTGGTTTTGGTCTTGGTATGCCGTAGGTACAAAAGAAGAAACAAGAGCACATGTGATCAATTTTATATAATAAAGGATGAAGATATTTGAAGAGAGGTGCTTGTAAGCAGCTAGGGAGGTAAGGTGATTAGTCATTGAGGTGCTTAGTTTCAAGAAAATTAGTTAAAATGGGTCATTTTGCAAGGGTTTTGTATTTCGGGTTCACTAGGGCTCATTAGGGTTCCGATTGAGTTTTCTAGCTTGTAATTCGTGTACATTTGATTAAGAATGTTAGGTTACTGATCCTAAGACTTATATTAAGGATTATAATCAAAAGTTGATAGGTGGTTTGGGTTAAAATGGGTAGAAAATGAGTAAACGGGTCAAAAGTTCCAATTAGGGCACAATTAGGGTTTTCTAGATTTATTTCTTGTACATTGTTGTTAATATGGTGAAATAATGATGGAATGTGATTGATAATGTTGTAATTTATGTTATTATAACTTATTTGAGAGTTGGTTTGGGTTTACAATGGATAAAAATCAAGAAACGGGTCATAGTTTAGAAACTAGCTCGGTTTTAGGGTTTAGGGTTTTGAGTGTAAAAAGATGTATGAAAGCTTATGAATAGAATAATTAGGGTTTACACATTGTATATTGAGTGTAGTAGCTTGTACACAAGTGATGGTGAAGAAATTAGAATGAAAACGGAGGTAAAACGGCTATTTTAGAGATCATGCTTAATGACTTATACATTGAGCTTTTAGAGACTTGTACTTTGACTTGAAGAGATTTTATATTTCAAATGAGATGTTATATTGCTTGTACATATGCTTTAGTAGCTTGTGCATTCACTTTAGATATTAA
The DNA here is from genome assembly GCA_026074375.1 of Tanacetum coccineum. Classification (NCBI taxonomy): domain Eukaryota; kingdom Viridiplantae; phylum Streptophyta; class Magnoliopsida; order Asterales; family Asteraceae; genus Tanacetum; species Tanacetum coccineum. The sequence continues at coordinate 1,520 of BQNB010124147.1, forward strand.
TCTTTCATGATATTAGGGTTTAGAGGCATACGGTAACGGTTTAAAGCCCGTTTTGATATAATGTTGCAAATGGTACCTTATATGAGTAATGTACTTTGTAAAAATGATATTATAATATTAACTTGACATATTATGATGTTTGCTTGACATATATGAAGATAGGATTGCCATAGATAGGTTGCCTGAGCCCGTTAACTTTAGTTATGCAAGAAATGTTGCACATTGAGATATTGGCAAAGTAAGTAATGTAATAAAGCGAAAAATTTCCCTGAAAAAGGTGAGTTCATATATAATTGATAGATTGTACATCATCTAACTTAATAGATGGATATTTATATTTATGAAAATTACGGGTTGTTATAGTATTTGCATTATAGATTGATTAAAAAGGAGGAAAACATTGAGTTTTGGTAAATATGGGAAACGTCGTATAAACGAAAAGGTCTTGCAGAAATTTCTAAAAATTACTATATTTAGTAATTTTCAATATAATTTCTATTATTTTAGAATCTGATAGAAGAACGAAGTTATATAATTATAACTTTTGTAAAAGCTTTAAAAACATAGTTTACATAATTCGTAACTTAAAAACGTGCGTTTATTATTATGCAATGACATTTTAATAATTTAATTGGTGATTTTCGAAAACGTGTCGAAATATATTGTTACAATTATTTTCTCACATCTTTGATACAATACTTGTAAAGTATTATATACCTCAAATATTTATTGGATTGTTTGCCTTTGTTATATAATTCACGGTATGAATTATATATTTGTTTATTTTTCATTATGTAATATATACAGAATATATTACATACTCTACGTTTACGTTTCGATTTATTTTATTTAACCAACCACCAAACTATTGCAACTTGAAATCTAAATCTTTTATCAACGTGTCGCGTTGATGTAATCATCCATCGGAAAACCCAAATACATTATCCTAGACTAGTGGATCTTAGCCGTTAAGATAAACCGCAACTTCTTGGTCGAGCCGTTCCGGTTTTCCGTTTGTGCTGTGCTTAATATGTGCAGTTCTGCCAATCGTTCTACAACATCAATGTGAGTTTATAGCCCCATGTTTTACTGGTTTTACATATATTTTTGGGGTGAGAACATGCTTGTTTGCAAATTCATTCACATGATTGACTTATGCTTGTTACATGATCGTTTACAAATTGGTTTGCATACTCATTTACATAGTTCGCTATGGGATACATTATTTGACTTCATATTTGGTCACAAAATACCATACCTTTTGAAATGATTACGGATTAGCTTAAGCGGATTGAACTGATAACTACAAGTAAATGCCCGGGTGTTCTTGGAGGGGACACCTGCGAGGGGCACATATTCATTACTGCCCGGTGTTCTTGGAGGGGACACCTGCGAGGGGTACATATTCATTACTGCCCGGTGTTCTTGGAGGGGACACCTGCGAGGGGTACATATTCATTACTGCCCGGTGTTCTTGGAGGGGACACCTGCGAGGGGTACATATTCATTTCTGCCCGGGTGTTCTTGGAGGGGACACCTGTGATGGGTACATATGGTTTTCATTACTGCCCGGGTGTTCTTGGAGGGGACACCTACGATGGGTACATAGTGCATCGGTTTCATGAACTTAGAGTAATTGAAATCATTGTTTTATACGCACATGAATATTTACTGTGCCTTGAATAGAGTGGCAATACATACTTGAAACATTTTGGTGATATATATATAAATATCATACATGCTTTGAACAATTGCGGTACAACGTTCATACGTACATTTTTGTGACTATTTGGGGATTGAAATGGTCATGCATACTTTACAACTATTTGATTTCTAAAAATCATACATACATTTTGGAAGTACATTTAAGGATTTAAATGGTCATACACACTTTACAGAACCTTGGTTTAACATTTATACTTAAACAAATCTATGAACTCACCAACTTTATGTTGACACTTTTTAAGCATGCTTGGTTACCAAAAGTACAGGTATACCAATGCGGGAGTTCAGTCCCAAATAGATCTACTCACATCATTCGCGCTTACTCCGCAGAGCAATTAACGGTTCATGATAGTGGGGTCTTAATGGCAAAAGTAGGGACTTAGGCAATAATGTACCAGGATAGCATACAGTTGGAAAAACACTTGTATTCATGGTTTATAGCATGTATCTCCCTCGCGGGTTTATGAAACATTTCAAAGATTTAAAATGCGAGGCTATGAACTCACCTTAACAGGGAAATCTGATTGATGGCAAAAGTATATCAAATGAAAGTAATGGCCTCGTCACGCAACCTGGGGTAATATGTCAAGTCTTAGTTTGATTGTTTATATTTTACAACTTTATTTCATAGAGTTTAACGTACATATTACTTTGGTTTATTAACTTATGGAAATATTGTATCACTGTTCGGGCTATCATAATTCAGAGGTCATGCAGTAAACGTTTGAGGAGCCAGGACACTTTAAATCGTAAATCCAGCAAACTCGTCAAAACGTATACTCAAATGAAACCCCTCACATGAAATTCCCTAGTAACGTGATACGATAAGATTTTAAGTTTCTTCAAAAGCTAGTCGATGATAAATTACGTTAAATATATAATATAATTGATTTATAATGCGTCGATCGATGATTAATAACGATAAATGTGTCGGGTTTTAATAAAATCGAGTTTTATAATATTTATATATATTTTTATAATTTATATAAAAATATTATATTTTATATTTTTAAGTATGCAAAAATGGCAATATATACCCTTGATTTATATATTTTTACAAATTTAATCCTTTATATATATAAAGTATATATATATTAAACCTTTGACTTTAAAACTTGGCAAAACAGCCCCTTGTAGTTATAACTTTAGGATAATGACATTTTTGGCTCAAAACTATAAAATTTCAGAAATTTACAATATATACCCTTGTGCATGAAAATATTTGCAATTTAAGTCCAAAATTCATAATTTTGATATTTTTCAATATAGAAAGTAATTTGCAGGTTATAGCTTATTATAATAAGCAAAAATAAGTTAGAATAAATAAGTTTTATGAGCTTATAACTTATCAAAAGAGCTTATGAGCTTAAAATCATAAAATGGGTTCGTTTGGTTTTAAAAATCAACCCAGTGGGTTTGAATGTTTAAGACTTGTTTAAAAGCTTATAAAAATGATTATTGAACTTATATAAATAGCTTTTAAGATCTGTAGGAGCTTATAGCTTGTAGATTTTACGAAGATGAGTTTATTAGGGTTTCATGGTGCGTTTGGTTTTAGGAAAAACCAAACCGAATGGTTTGTGGTTCAAAGCTTTTAACAAGAGGCTTACACATGATCTATAGGAGCTTATTAAAGTTTTAAAATAGAATATGAGTTTATTGAACAAGATATAAGCTTACTTGTGCTTGAAAATAGGTCGAATTGAAGGTTTTGGGTTCGCACTTGTTGATCCCAGTCTGAATAGATCTTTCTAGCCTGTTAAGGGTGGTAGGTAATCTGGATTGATCCAAACTAACTACAAGACAAACAATGACTATGAACAATATAAGTTATGCGGAAACTAACTTATACTGCTAAGAAGAACATTGAATAAAATAGAACTTTTTATTACTATTAATCAGCTAGGTTACAGATTACTAGCTATGAATATTTGTGAAACTTGTATATCTAACTAGTGTCGTAGGGTTCCTTTTATACACCAAGGAAACCCTAATGGACTTACAAAATGAGTTAAGTGATCATGCATATCTATTCCTAATATATCTCATGCATATCACTTAAGCAGTACTATCTATATATGCTAGCAGTACTAACTTACTACTAACAGTACTAACTCTAACTGGCGGTACTAACAATGTACTGGCAGTACTAACTAATTATAACTAATAGTACTAACTACTTAGTCTATTTTCTTGAATCTTTAGCATTCTTCACCAGCAGCACTAAGTAGAACTAGCAGTAGTAACTTGTATAAGTAGCAACACTAAGTTGTAGAAACTTCTAAATCATAACAATCCTCCCCTAAACATGATGTTCACTTGTTAACCTTCATGTTTCTTCAGTTTGAGCTTCTTGAACACTAGGAGAATGTATCCAAACACACTGCTACTCTTTAATCTGCTCTTTGATGAACTTGAACTCTTTTGTTACTCTATAAACTTGAAATTCTTTAGCTTCTAGTCTTTGTCATCACAACATCTCAGCAACTCAGCAACACAGCAATACCAACTAAGTTGGCCATGTAGTTTTTGGCAAACTACCAGCCATAAACGGATTTGATATTTCTTTACCAGTAGCCGTTTGCTCTGGAATAGCCAATGCTTCATTGCAATAACATGGTGCATTGATAACCATATAGTTTTGAGTAAACTATCAACTATCAACGGATTTGAGATGTCTTTACCAAGAGCCGTTTGCTTTGGACTAGCCAACTCTTTACTGTAAAGCATGGTGAGTTGAGAACCATATAGTTTTTGGCAAACTATCAGCCATTAACGGATTTGAGAAGTCTTTACCAGAAGTCGTTTGCTCTGGACTAGCCAGTTCTTGATGTCTGTTAGACATGGTGAACTGATGACCATTTGTTGTGTGGTAATGAAACCAACACTTAAAGATCCTTTTTCCTCCACCGTGGCTTCTAGCTTTATACTTTCAATCTTAGTATTGGCAGTACTAAGTTTTGGCCTGGCAGTACTAAGTTCTGGCCTGCCAGTATTAACCTCTTAATCCTCATCCCAAAGATCATAAAGAACCTTAACATTATTTTCCAACAAATCAAACTGCCATTTTGCCTCCCCTGAACTTGAGATTTGCAAGTTTCTTCTAATGTACTCTGCTGATGATGCTTCTAAACACTTTAATTCCTTGGTCTGTTTGCTATATTATAGATCTTTATCAAAAGCTCATCTGCCATCTCTGACTGTTGATCCACTCTTAGCTTGTTACATAGCATCAAAGTTGCAAGTCCCTTTGTCAATGGATAATCCTTTTCAACCAGCATGAATATAGCTTGTCCTTCTCTCTGTAGATACTGTTGAACTGCACGACATATATTATAACTACCACTTTCCATAAGGATCATGCATATATTTTTGAAGTTCTAAAGATTTTCTGCATCTGGTTTAAATAACATCTTTAGTTTAACCCACAATTCTATCTCTTTATCTTTAGTAAGTTTTGATGAGTTGTATCTTTCTTGAACTAAGCTCCATAATTTGACCAGATCATCCCTGTCAAAATTCTTAAGCATGTCTTCAAAAACCTGATATACCTCTGTGTGATTGCCTACTCTGATGATTTTCCAAAATTTCATAGTGTCATCAGAGTAAACTTCCCATCTAATTATTGGGTATTTGGTTTGAAGAGCTTCAACATTTATTCCTTCATCTGGAACTATAATTACCATTTGATTCAGCTGTTCTTAAGATAATTCATCTGTTTTTGGTTCTTCATCTGTTTGCTCTTGAACTGACTCTGAAACTTCTTTAGTTCTTTGTCTTTTAGCAGGTTTTGCTTCAACATCTTGACCTGCTCTTTTTAGTCTTTGAACTTCTTCTTTAGAATCCATAGGCACAAATGAATGAACTTGATCCCATACTTTTTCAAAGATTGGTCTTATATCATCATAGCTCATTCCTTTGAAATCTTTCATCTTGTAGCCTCCCTGATTCTTCAAGTACATGAGCATATTCTTCCTGACTTCAGCTATAGATCTAGGTCCATTTTGAAGTGCATGATACCTTATTACAAAAGGATCATTCCAATAAATAGCATGAGCAGTATCAACTTTAGCTACATCTTCTTTCTTTCTAGCTTTATCATATTCTTCTTGCAATTTCAGCATCTCTTGCAATCCTTTTTCTTTCTTCCTCATCAATCTGTTCATGTAATCTAATGGCTTCTTCATGACTAAGCCTTTCTTGTTCTAGTTGCTTCTTGGACTTCTTTTGAACAGATTCATCTTCAATCATGATTACTTTACCTTTATCTTTCCTCTTCTCTGCACTCCTTATTATATATACCAAATTTGCAGTAGCAGTACTAACCTCAGGAGTTGCATTAGCAGTACTAATTGGTACACTAGCAGTATTAAGTGCAGTATTAACCTCTTGTTCCCCTTTTTCACCACTTCCTTGATCTTCCACAAGCTTAGTAGGTTCTTCTACTAATTAAACAGTTTCTTCCTCTTCTAGCAATAACTCAGTATTATCACTAATCTTTTCCTGAATCTCTGCATCATGTGGAGGAACCAAATAAATTTCAGCATCCAAGTCCAATTCTTCAATTAAACTCCTCCCCTGTTTGGAAGGATCCTCAGAAACTTCCTCTTCATCAGAGAGTACCACTCTTGTCCTTCTTCTAGATTGGCTTGTCTTCACAGTTTGCTCTAACTTCTTCACCTTTTTGATTAATTTTGTAAGAGCAGTACCATAAGTTTGTTTGGAAAAATTGGTACACTGAACCGTCATTTCATGAAGTGATAGACTACCTTCATCATGTCCAAGTGAGTGAACACGTTGGAGAGGTGATTCATGGGGCATGAAAGCATCTTCCTCAGTAACAGGTATGGTGTAGATGTTTGATGGTTGAGAGGTGGATAGGCGTGCTTGATGTTATGTGAGGTCGATAATGGGATGGTGAAATATGTGATTCTTGAGGTGATGTTTCGATGAAGTGATCATGGAAGCAATTAAAGGAGTGTCTTCCCAGAATAACCGCTTTGTAACCCCTCTTCCATATATAATGACTTTATGTGTAAGGACGGAGTGAGATAGGTTCTTATGTTGGTTGAAATAAGTCTCCTTTGCTGTTTAAAACTGATTTGGTTAATCTAGGATACTTAAAAAATTATGAAGGGTTATCATAATTCTTACCATGTGCATCAAAGATGAATTTTAAGAAGTTAAAGTTTCCTAGGGGTTGTTGCCTGGACAGATAATAGCAGTAGCTATATTGTACTAAACTGATCCTAAGGTCTTTTTAGGGACTCAAGCAGTGGAGGATTGTATGAATGAAAAACCTCCACTGAGGTGAAAAATTACCCTTTTAAAATGTAAGTTTATCAGAATCAGTTTCATACCCCATTAGAGCAAGTTGCTCAAATATCTCTGAATTGGGTAGAGTAGTAACACCACCATTGTCCTCCAACTTTAGATGTCTTCTTAGAGAGGCTTCAGTAATAGTCTTTTCTTGTCCATCAATTGTAACAGTTAATTCTACCTCTCTAGTAGCACTTGTTCTAGCAGTAGTTGTACTCCAAAACTGCTTAATAAAAGAAACATATATTGTTGGATTCTCTATGAGAGCATACTGGATATGACTATCATTTAGAAAATCAATGATCTGATGAAACCCTTCACTTCCTTCAGACTTTCGCAAGTAGGCAATCATGTTGTGCTTATCGCAAAATTCCAAATTAGCCATGTGATTGCTTAAAGAGAGATTAAACTTCTGGGATGTGGTCGTGGATGAGAATATGAGGGTTTGGTAAAGGTGATTGAGATTTTATAGAGAGAACGTAGGGTTTTGATTTGACCGACTTAATAAGATTGAATCTTTATAAGAAAGAAATCTTATTAGAGAAAGAAATATCCCGAATTTTCCAAATCATAGACCCTTATAAGCAAGTTGTAGGCGGAAATATCTCAACAGCTATTTAATTAATGAAAAATTATGTTATACTCCAAACAGTACTAACGGTCACCCACCAGTACTAATTTAGCCTAACAGTACTAAGTTTACGCCTAGCCGTATTAACTTCACCCAGCAGTATAAAGATTTGTCTGACAGTACTAACTTAATACTGGCAGTATTAAGTTTATGCCTAGCAGTATAAACACCAATGATGTTCCAACAAGCATTTCCATCACCAATTTGAATCTCATAATCTCTCTTTCTGTTTTTATACTCATAATTATCTCTCAATTCGTTTTGCTCACCAATACACTCTTTCTGTTTTTATCCACTCATCTCTCTTTATGTTTTTATCTCACCATTTCTCTCTATTCTTTTTGCTCACTTTATTCACACAGGTTTGTACAATGTGCCATTAATTCCATTAGTTTCAAACTGTCCTCCCCATAATTCATGCTTTAGGGATTAAGCATCCACTGTTAAAAAAATCCCTGTATCTTTTAAAGTAATTTGTGGATCATCCTACACATCAAATAAGAGAAATTAGTTTCTCTTAGGGACCCAAGCCATTGTTGACTTGGGTCTGCCTAGTGGATCTTTAAAATTAACATTTTTATTAGAGTTTGATCCACTATTGAATTTGGATACTTTGGTCCAATAGTGTCTTTTGGGTCTCCAATTACAACCTGCTGAGGCCTTAACAGCAGTTTCCCTATAGCCCCTAACAGCACTAACTGTTTTGTCCCCAGCAGTATTTACTTTATGATTTGTAAAATTTGCTTTTGGTGCTATTGATTTTTTAAATGGCCTTCTAATAGGTGAATGAGACTTATAAAAGTTATTTCTTTGTCTGATTTCATTCACAATGGGTCTAGCAGTATTAACTTTTCTATCAGTACTAGTTTCTGCTGTTTGACTAGAAGGATTTTGTTTAGCAGTATTAACTAGAAATATGCCAGTTTTAGTTAATACTACTTTTGGAACAAACTTGTTTTGGTGATTCAATCTTTGCACATTGTTCCACACTGGTTTATTCTCCCCTTGACCAGTACCATTACCCTTCTTTTTGTTCAATTCAACCTGTTTAGCCATTCTTTTCTCATGAAAGTCACAATCTCTAATAAGATGGCTAAAGCTACCACATACAAAACATGCCTTTTTAGTGAAACCATATCCCAAACCCAGCTTTTTGGACATTAAACTATTCCAGTCTCTCTTGTTAACTTTAGGACTTGGACTACATGTGTTTTGTTCTTTAACAGTTTTCCTAGGAGTTTTTACATGCTTAACAATATTAACAAAAGCAAAACTAGGTTTTTCTTGTTCTTTTGAAGGTTTAATCACATTTTCATCATCACTATCTGACTCATACTCCTCAATGATAGGAGAATCAAACTAAACTTTTGGTTGACTAACAACTTTGGGTTCAACTACAACTGGTTCAGGCACGATTTAAGTGTTTCTACACTTGAATTGGTTTCACAGAGTCATACATCACTAGTCTTAGCATTCTGGATTCACTAGTTTTTAGACTCGTTTTGAGACGATATTGTTTAAAATTTGATCATTATTCCAAATAAAATTTAGGAGGCTGTAGTTTCATGTCATTAGATGGGGGGAACTGCATGATTCCTTCAACTTTTGCAAAATCTATCATACAAAGGACTATTCTTTTACATCACTTTACCTACTGTTACTACCACTTTCTAGAACTTCTTTTTCATAACTTAAGAATCCTTCATGTATTTGATTTCTATAACCAAGCCCCGATGTGTCCATTGTACTCAATATAATATTTTAGCAGTTTACTAAGCTTAAGAGAACTTGAAAATTCTCAAGTTTGGTATTTTATTCTTCTTTTTCTTTTATTAGATTATGCTAATAGGTTTTTGTTATGTGAGCACATCAGTTTTATCATCTAAATCAATTTTCATAAACCTAATTTTTTCTTCATAAGCTAATTGATTTTTCTGATGACAAACTAATTGAGCTTCTACCTTTGCTAAAGCTAGTGTATAGGCTTTTATTTCTATACTAGCATCACCAAGTTGTTCCCTTTGAGTATCATATAATTTTTTAAGTTTAGCATATGACTCCACGCATTCTTTTGAACAAGATGTTACCTCAGTGTCTGAGCCTGAATTACTATAAGCCATCAAAGCAAAGTTCTCTTGTTCATCCTCTGCATGACCAGTCTAATCAACACCTTCTCCATCAATAGTTACCAAAGCTTTAGGTTCCTCCTGTTTTCCAGGTCTCCTCCCATTGTCTTTTGCTTTATATCCAGTGTTACCTGCATCTCTTCTTCTGCTTTCTTGATTTCCTTTTGATCTACACTCTATAGCAAAGTGCCCTGTGTTATGACAATTGAAGCACTCAACCTTGGTCTTGTCAAAACCAACTGGTTCCTTGGCATCAAACTGCAATCTCATGGAAATCATGGCCACTAGTGTAACACCCCCAAAAATGTATCGCAGCGGAAAAGTGTCAGGGGGAGTTACTTCATAATACAAAGCGCTAGATACAAGAGAACGGCCTCTGAATGTGTCGTCTGAAAAGTAATCTTGTTGATTTCCTTGAAATTGATATAACATTTGTCCCATAATTGCATCACAATGAAATCTTGTAAAATTTAGACTCCATTGCACATCAAGTAGGCCAAGCATCTAATTTACCTGAGAAAAACATACTTAAAAAGTATCAACATAAAGTTGATGAGTTCATAGATTTGTTTAAGTATAATTGTGGAACCAAGGTTCTGTCAAGTGTGTATGACCATTTAAATCCTTAAATGTCCTTCCAAAATGTATGTATGATTTTTAAAAATCAAATAGTTGTAAAGTATGCATGACCATTTCAATCCCCAAATAGTCACAAAAATGTACGTATGAATGTTGAACCGCAATTGTTCAAAGCATGTATGATATTTATATATATATCACCAAAATGTTTCAAGTATGTATTGCCACTTTATTCAAGTGTGTATAAAACCATGATTACCATTACTCTAAGTTCATGAACTGTGACGTAGACTTGTATGTATGCCACTTTATTCAAGGCACAGTAAGAGTGTACCCATCGTAGGTGTTCCCTCCAAGAACACCCGGGCATTAATGAAAATAATGTGTACCCATCATAGGTGTCCCCTCCAAGAACACCTGGGCATTTCTGAAAATATTCATGTGTATGTAATTGTTGGCCCTGAAGACTCAACCAATCGTGTTCCGACATGTTATAACGTTCGTTTGCCCAGTGATAGCTAATCACCCGAACGGGGATTGTCAATCCCGAATAGATCTATTTCATAACATTCGCGCTCACCCTCCAAGTGATTTACAGTTCATGCAACCTAAGCTAATCCGTAATCATAAAAGTATAGTATGCGTTTACGTTCCAAAAATTAAACCAAGTATTGTATCTCCTCGCGAGATATATAAATGAGTATGTAAACCAAACAGGTAATCAACCATGTAAATGCCTTTGTAAACATGTATGCAAACGAGTTGTAAATGAGCACGTAACGAGTTTAAATCGAACACGTAATTGAATTTGTAACAAGCATGTTCTCACCCCAAAGATATAAAACATTTATCCAAAACGAGTAAAAGTGGGGCTATGAAACTCACATTGATGATGAAGAACGATTGAGAGATAGGCATCTAATATGCACAACACGAACGGAAGACGAAGCGGCTCGATCGAGAATTTTCAACTAATCTTAACGGCTAAGATCCACTAGCCTAGGATAATGTTTGGTGGTTGGTTAAATAAAATAAATCGAAAGTAAACGCAAAGTGTGTAATATATTCCGTATATATTACATATGAAAAATAAAACAATTATATAACTCATACCGTGATTTATATAACAAAGAAAGAAACCATAATTAATATAATAATCGAGGTATTACATACATTGGCAAGTATTATTATAAAGAACGTGAGAAATTATTGAAACTAAAATAATTCTGACACGTTTTGGAAATCACATTAAGACATAAAGAATCTTGTTATAAAAGTAACGCCACGTTTATTGTTGAGATCTTATGTAACGATGTTTTCAAAGCTTTTACAAAAGTTATGACTTTATCTTCTAGTCGGAAATTATAAATTAATATTTTAAGTATATTGTTTCCTTGACGGGTTTTAGTTAAAATAGTTGTCCTATCTATAAAAGTATAGTTCCCGTTTGTTCATCCGGTTATTGTATAATTACAAATCAACAATCTTAAGACTATATAACTTCGTCTTTTATCGGTTTTTCTAAGATAATAAAAATTATAATGAAATTTATTAAGTATAGAACTTTTTATAAATTTCGGCATAAACTATTCGTTCATACGACGTTTCTCATATTTTTAAAAATCTAATGTTTTCCACTTTCCAAACAACCCGTGTTGCAAAATATCCACGTTTCAATTTACATCTAACTAGACAAATTATTAAATAGCACATTTATTTAACCAATTTAAACCACCATTAGATCCGGTTTTAATATATACATATATATATATAATCTTTTAAAGCTTATTAACCAATTTGTATAAACCAAACGCACCCATTTCTGTGGCTTTCTTACTAAACCAAACGCAGCCTAATCGCGTATAACCAAACGCTCCTAAATCTGCTAAACCTACCAAATGGAGCCCTTTTTTGTAAACAACAACCAAACGGACCCTTATTGCGTAATCTGCCAAACCAAACACAGCCCTTGGCTGCCAACGCACCCTTGCTGTTTTCTATATAACCAAACGCCCTTATTGTGGCTGTCACCATAACAAACGCACCCTTATGGTGCTTTTCTACTAAAACAAACACCCCTAGTCTGTTGTTACTATACCAAATGCACCCTTTGTGGGGCTGTTGTTAAACCAAACGCACCATAAAGCTGTAAAACAGCGAAACAAACCAATCTATAGCTGTTGACGCCGACTACCAAACACACCCCACGTGCTAAACCCATATCCAAACGCAAACTTGGTGCTTTTATAATCAAAACCAAACGTAACCTTGTTGGTGGTTTTATAAAACCACACGCACCCCTTTTCTATGAAAATCAAACGCACCCTCAGCTGGTGCTAAGAAACCAACGCACCCTTTGGTGCTAATGAACAATCAAACGCACCCTACTGGTGCTAAGAAACCAAACGGACCCTAGCTGGTACGAAACCAAACGTACCCCATAGGTGGTCTGTTAACCCAACGCACCCTTGTGGGTGTTTATAAAACAAATCGCACCCTTTGTGCTTTTGTCACAGCCAAACGCACCCTTGTTGGTGCTGTCAATACCAAACCAACGCACCCTATGATGTATTGAACTAAAGCACCTGCTGGTGCAAAACTCAAAACCACACGCACCATTGTAGGTGGTTATGGCGACTGGTGTGGAGTGGTTTTTCTTATTTATACTTTTATAATAATACATAATTATGTTTTTTTTTTTTATATTTATATTATGTTTTTTTCTTAATCATCTATCATTTTTAAATATTAACATAATTATATTTTTTTTTCTATTTAATAACAATTTAATCAAAACAAAAAACTAAATTTAAATCTTATAATTTTCCCTCAATTTTTACCATATTTTTTTTTTTTTTTTTTTTTTTTTTTTTTTTTTTTTTTCCCTCTTTTTATATATATTTTTTTTACCCCCCCCCCTTTTTGTTTTTGTTACCCCCCCCCCCCCCCCCTTTTTTTCCCCCTGTGTGTGACGCCCCCCCCCCCCCCCCCCCCCCCCCCCCCCCGGCCGCGTCGGAATACTCGCCGGAAAGTTTATGGGATAGGGAGTGGAGGTGTATGTGTGTTTTTATATATGAAAATGAATTAACCCTAAATAACTTTATATATATATTGTAAAGTTATAAAATGAATGTAATTGGCCAATGTTTTAGGTTGAGTTGTAAATATTTCCACCCGGGATCAAAGATGTAACTTTGTAATATAACGGTTCGGGTCTCGTTTGGACTAGTAAATGAATGATTCATAACACGAAACTTGCGTCATTGCGTTCCAAATAATTTTTCTCATAAAAACGAGTATTCACTCGACTAATTTTCATAAACGTTTTATAAAATTTATTTAAAACGTTTATTATTTATTTGTATATATCTGATAAAAATTTGTCCGTAAATAACGGATTATTTACTTGAATATTTGCGTTTTTAACAAAAGTTACTGATTTAAATGATAACTTAATTGATTAAAGACTTTTATTTAATAAAAGTGTTATTAAATATAATTAATTAATTTTCCATGTCGGTACGGTTGTTTCTTGTTTCTAAATCTTGCGGGGTATTTCGGTATTTTCTGCTTATTTTTGGATCTCGGGCAAAACAAAAGATTGTCCGAATGATCTATTTTACATCAAATTGCTTTAGAGGTCTTGAGTCGTGAAAAACATGATTTAGTGGGTTGGTTTTTGGATAAGTAAAACCTTAGGATATAACATATATCTTTTTCATTTTCAAGTAAAATAAGTTAAAATTAGCTTTGCAATGAGAATATGAATTACTAAATAAACAATATGATTTATTATTAAAATATGTTCGAAAAAAATTACCGGTTACGCGGTAATCGCTTTTATGTGACAATAAAAGACCAAAAGTCAAAAAGTCAAGTCAGACCCAAAAAGTCAAAGGGTAAAATAGTCATTTAAAATTCTGAAAATTGCCGGATGTTACAGTACCTACCCCTTAAAGAAATCTCGTCTCGAGATTAAATTTGTGTTAACCGTTTGTGTGACCAAGAAAGATTTAAGATTTAATAAACCAGTTCTAAACAAGACGTTGATAACTTTATTCAGCAAAATTAGATGTTTCGACACTTCTCCATATACTAAAATTTTTGGCTAAGTTTGACCAGGATATTTAATCCATCAAAATAGGTATCTCAAAAATATCATTACAGATCTTATGACTGATATAACCGCGTCATGAAGAAAGTCTCTTAATAGGGAAAACATCGAAGGAGAAAGTGTAGTCGCGTGAGTATGTTTGTATAAAGTTTTAAATGTTCCAGGACGGAGTCTCGTTTCTGATATCTGTAATGTTCGATGATTAATAACGGACGAGGCTAATGGATGTAAGTACCCAACTTACTTGGCAGTACCAGGATGGATCGCGACCTAAGTCTTCCTACTAGTGGCCCGAAATGAATAGTTCGACTATCTCTTTCGTCGATAGGTGTTTATCTGGTTTAAGGGGAGTTGCATTACCTATTGGATAAAGTTGTACAAGCTGGGACCGCTCCAGGACCCAACAACAGCAACCATAACGATAATAACTATAACAAATAGTGATGGGATGCAGAGAGTGAGGACATTTCGAGAAACAATATCCCCAGAATAAAGTTCAACAAATGGGAGGAGCTCGCGGAAGAGCTTATGCGATAGACGGCAGAATATGGTACTCAGTCGTTAGTTCGAGGATGAATCAACTCCATTAGTTCAAGTGTGTAACAAGTCTGTTAGTTCCACGAACAGTTCGTGATTGCAAGGATTTGCAACGGCAAAAGTAATATCTTAAGAATGAGATCAGGTAGTTCAAGCGAGGCCTTAAGATTTCTGCAGAGTGGCAAGACACTATTGTGCTTCTAAACCTTTTTAACGGATTCCGGTGATTATCGGGTTCGAGTTCATACTCGTGTCATATTGGATACCATTAAGCCCACTCATTTATAATTCATTACTTACATAAAGGAGCGTCCTAATTTATGTAAGTAAGAAATGATAAACTTATGGTTCGGGGATTTACAATTTCTTTATTTAACTGAAGAGGCGTCCCAATCCTTTCAAATAAGAGATTATAAATCATCATACTTAATAATTTCCGATGCAATACGCGTACTCACATAACCTTCAAGGTGATGGATGACATGACGATGCATGTGCTCTAATGAGTATGGGACGAGTGTTTAAAACTCGTCTTCGGAGACGGGGAGTAAAACTACCAAGGAATATCGACCTAGAGTTCAAGATAGTTAATGAGTACTCGGTTAGAGTAAATAAGGTAAAGGTCTCTTGGGCTTTGTTAACATAACAATTATCATATCAATTTTCGTATTACAAGTCCCGCCCATACAAGACTTGTAATACTTAGATTCATACATAATTCCATGTAAACAAAATTATGACGGTCTCCGTGTAATACGATATTGTATAAAGCTATGAAGAAAAATAATATTCTTAGAGACCATTGTTTAACTTACAATGTCTGAGAACGAAGTGAGACCATTGTGTAACTCACAATGTCTAAGAAGTAAAATGAGACCATTGTGCAACTCACAATGTCTTAAGAAATGTCCTAGTATTTATATAATTAACTCTTATATAAATAAACGTACGATATACGCAAAAGGAATGCAAGCATATATATTATATATATAGGTATGTCATGTAAGCACTTAATGCAACAAGTAATGTAAGCAAGTAGTGTGTATGCACTTTGAAAATGTTTGCTGTGATGCAATGCTTGTGAAAACGGTTATAGTCTAGGGTAAAATATGCAACCTAGTTCTCTATAACCAGTGCTCTGATACCAATCAATAACATCTCCAAAAACGTGTCGCAGCGGAAATGTGTCCGGGGGCGTTACTTCTTAATACACTGCGCTAGATACAAGTGAACGACCTCTAAATGTGTCGTTTGAAAAGTAATCTCGTTGATTTCCTTGAAATTGATATAACATTTGTCCCATAATTGCATCACAATGAAAAGCTTGAAAACAACCCAACGAGATTTGATCATTTATATGTAGGTAGAAATCCATGAATGAAATCTTGTCAAATTTAGACTCCAGTGCACATCAAGTAGGCCAAGCATCTAATTCACCTGAGAAAAACATGCTTAAAAAGTGTCAACATAAAGTTGGTGAGTTCATAGATTTGTTTAAGTATAAATGTTGAACCAAGGTTCTGTAAAGTGTGTATGACCATTTAAATCCTTAAATGTCCTTCCAAAATGTATGTATGATTTTTAGAAATCAAATAGTTGTAAAGTATGCATGACCATTTCAATCCCCAAATAGTCACAAAAATGTACGTATGAACGTTGAACCGCAATTGTTCAAAGCATGTATGATATTTATATATATATCACCAAAATATTTCAAGTATGTATTGCCACTCTATTCAAGGCACAATAAATATTCATGTGTTTATAAAACAATGATTACAATTACTCTAAGTTCATGAAACCGATGCACTATGTACCCATCGTAAGTGTCCCCTCCAAGAACACCCGGGCAGTAATGAAAATCATATGTACCCATCACAGGTGTCCCCTCCAAGAACACCGAGGCAGAAATGAATATGTACCCCTCGCAGGTGTCCCCTCCAAGAACACCGGACAGAAATGAATATGTGCCCCTCGTAGGTGTCCCCTCAAAGAACACCCGAGCATTTACTTGTAGTTATCAGTTCAATCCACTTAAGCTAATCCGTAATCATTTCTAAAGTAAAGTATGTATTTGTGACCAAATATTAAGTCAATTAATGTATCCCATAGCGAACTATGTAAATGAGTATGCAAACCAATTTGTAAACGATCATGTAACAAGCATAAGTCAATCATGTGAATGAATTTGCAAACAAGCATGTTCTCACCCCAAAAATATATGTAAAACCAATAAAAATGGGGCTATAAACTCACATTGATGTTGTAGAACGATTGGCAGAACAACACATATTAAGCACAAGACAAACGGAAAACCGAAATGACTCGATCAAGAAGCTGCGATTTATCTTAACGGCTAAGACCCACTAGCCTATGATAATGTATTTGTGTTTCCCAATGAATAGTTACGTCAACGCGACATGTTGGTAAAAGATTTAGATTCCAAGTTGTAATAGTTTGGTGGTTGGTTAAATAAAATAAATCAAAAGTAACACAAAGTATGTAATATATCCCGTATATATTACATATGGAAAATGAACAAGTATATAATTCATACCGTGAATTATATAACAAAGATAACTAATTAAATAAATAAAAAGTTCTTGTATAGATGTAAACGATGTTTTAAGGTTACAAATTATGTTAAACGATGTTTGTAAAGCTTTTACAACAATTATGATGTTATCTTCTAGTTGACAATTATAAAATATAAAATAATATTTTATAAACTTATATTTCGTTTCCTCGACGGGTCGTGGCTAAAATAGTTGTCTCATTCGTAAAAGTATAGTTTTCGTTCGGTTGTCGGGTTATTGTATAATAACGAATTAATAATCTCAAAACTATATAACTTCGTCTTTTATCGATTTTTCTAAGATAATAGAAATTATAATGAAATTTATTAAGTATAGAACTTTTTATAAATTTCGGCATAAACCATTCGTTTATACGACGTTTCCCCATATTTATAAAATTTAATGTTTTCCACTTTCCAAACAACCCGTGTTGCAAAATATCCACGCTTCAATTTATATCTAACTAGACAAATTATTAAATAGCACATCTATTTAACCAATTTAAACCACCATTAGATCCGGTTATATATATATATAGTCTTATTAAGTTTTATTAATCGATTTATATTAACCAAACGCACCCTTTGTGCGGTTTCTGTTAAACCAAACGCACCCTTTCAATGCTAACTGCCAAACCAAACACACCCCTTGTGCATTTTTGTTAACCCAAACGCACCCTAATCGTGATTCTGCTATCCCAAACGCACCCTTGGTGCAATCTGCCAAACCAAACGCACCTTTTGGCAGTTTAAGAACAACCAAACGCCCCCTAGGCTGTTACACAGCCAACCAAACGCACCCTTATGCTGTTTTTCTTAACCCAAACGCACCCTTTGGTGCATAACAGAAAACCAAACGC
>BQNB010124148.1:1600-19985 GCA_026074375.1 Tanacetum coccineum
GGGTTTTTGGTATAAGGTTTAGTGGTTATGGGTTTAGGGTTTTTGGTATATGGTTTAGTGGTTAGGGGTTTAGGGTTTTTGGTATAGGGTTTAGTGGTTAGAGGTTTAGAGTTTTTGGTATAGATTTTAAAGTTTATGTATATATCACTTGTGATATTAAACCTAGTGGTTAGGGTTTAGGGTTCTTGGTATAGGGTTTAATGGTTAAGGGACATGAATGATGTATACTTTTGGTTCTTTTATTACTTTATCACTTGTGATATTACTTATACGTTGAATACCATAATTAGTGTTACATTATATTGCTTTATCACCTGTGATATTACTCATATGTAGAATATCTTTTGTGTTCGGTTAAATTTAACTCTAATCTCTCATAATATCACAACAATCATCACAATATCAAAATGTACAAAAAATTAATCAGTAAAACACACTAATAATGATTATCTAATAGTAATACTTGTGAAAACACACGAAACATATGAAAGCATACAAAAACAAGAAAGCGCGCGAAAGCGGAAAAGGCGCGAAAGTTGACGTAACGCGCGAAAGCCGGCGTAAATGCTCGAAAGCCGGCGTAAACACGCGAAAGCCGACAAAATCGCTCGAATGCGGGTAAAGCGTACGAAAACGTAAGAAATCGTGCGAAAGTGGACGAAAACAAAAGAAAAATAGTGAAGACAGACGAAAACATGCGAAAGCATATGAAAATGTGCGAAAACGTAACAAACCGTGCGAGAACATCTAAAAACGAATGAAAACGCACGAAACCGGGCACAAACGTGCGAAAGCAGACGAAAATGTACAAAAACGTATAAAAACGTAAAAAAACCATAAAAACGTTGAAGCCGTAAAAAAACATATAAGAACGTAAAAAACGTAAAAAGAAGTAGAAAAACGTAAAAAAACGTATAAAAACGTAAATAAACGTAAAAATACATAAAAAACGTAAAAAGGTAAAAAACGTAAAAAAACGTAAAATAAGTATAAAAACGTAAAAAGCGTAAAAAAGTAAAAAATAATAATAAAAACGTAAAAAAAATCGTAAAAAACGTAAAAAAAATTAAAAAAACGTAAAATACGTAAAAAAATACGTACAAAGACGTAAAAATACGTAAAAACACGTAAAAACGTAAAAAAAGCGTAAAAAACGTAAAAATCGTAAAAACCGTAAAAATCCGTAGAAATATGTAAAAACGTAAAAAAACGTAAAAACGTAAAAATACGTAAAAAACATAAGAAAACGTAAAAGAACGTATAAAAAAGTAAAAACGTATAAAAACGTACACAAACGTAAAAAACATAAAAAAACGTAAAAAAAACGTAAAAATACGTAAAAAACATAAAAAAACGTAATAGAACGTATAAAAACGTAAAAACGTAAAAAACGTAAAAATAAGTAAAAAAACGTAATGTGCTGAAATTGTAATTGATCTATGTTGTAAATGTTTTCTGTTGGATCCTAATGTAATGTAATTAAAAAAAATTAAAAAAAATTAAAAAAACTTAAAAATAATAACAATAACAATAACAATAAATAATAATAATAATTTTAAATAAATAATAATTACAAGTAATAATAATAACAAGGTTTTTAACCCAAGCTCCGCAGCGGAGCGCGGGGTTCTACGTTAATCAACGTTAGACGGAGTTGATCGATAAAGGACGGATGTTTTAAGAATGTATATTTTGTGATGTTTTAAGAATGTAAATTTAGAAAATATTACATACTACAGTAAACAATAAAGCATCTTGCGTTTATATGCGACGGGGTATAAGCATACGTGATTATTTTATGCGCTGACTGATGAGGTATTATTAGTCCAAAATTTGTTAGATAACTTGCTCTTTATCAAGGACATATATTGGAAATAATAGACTTTAAAGTTTGAATAATGAATCTTGAATCAATACACATACTACCAAACTCACTATTGTAACATACATTCATTATGATACAAAATCAATACTGTTGCAATAGAAACTATGCCTTTTTCAAGGCCACTCCCACGCAATGCTTTAGTTAGCTGAGATCCCAAAATTATGATAAATGCATTGATTCAGGCTATGTTTATATCCAATCTGCTTGTTCCCACCTGTCCTCTTCCCACTATGTGAGTGAAAGATCTTTCACTTCACCATAGCAGGAACTCGCTAACCTTAGAGGTCAGTTACGCAAACCACTGGGTCCCCACCAGCTTTCAAAAAGTGCCCTCACAATTTGGTTCCCTGTGAAGATAAAGCAGCTAAAATTAAGATTGTCGAGTTTAATGTTTTGAATATGCCAGTAAAAATGTGCAATATGGGAATGATTCTTGCTATTTGAAGTGTTGTTTCCAGACCTACAATCTGGTCTACTGGTTACTCTCAGCGGCAAGCCCAATTCACCCAATGATGCTAATGAGCTTACTCTATACATTTTTTTTGAATTAAGCTGGACACTATTAGTTCTAAAGATCATTTATCATTTTCCGTGACCAGAAACACTATTCCATTAAAACATCTAATCCTCATAACTCAAGAAGTCAACATCACATAGTATGCAAAAAAAAAGCCAAGGAAACAGAAAAACTATATAGAATTAGTAACCTGAGTTCATCCACGCGCATTGTCCTCTCGACCTTTTAAATGCAGAAACTTTGCAGTGTTTGGTTTGTTGGACTCAACCTCGGGAATCTTACCCTGTGCCTTATAAAAGCAGAAGTCACATCTATAAATGAAACCGAATTCTGAAATGTAACGTACTTTAATGTTGTTATAGCATTTTAGCATATAACACATAAAGAATAATATGACTTGCAACAGTCAAAAGCTCCAAGAGAAGATCTTTTTTATATCTCATGTGGTTGAAGAGTTGCGACATGATGGCACTGATCATAGGAGCTTTTGTGGTCCAAGTATTCATAGTATCTCAGTCTAAATTCTTGTTGACCCTGTAGATGTCAAAACCCACCAAGACAAACATTGATTAACTTACTAAATAAGCCGATCATTTAAGAAAAACTTTCCAAAGAATAAAATTATGCTTAAAAGTAAAAAATTGCTCATTCCAAAATCGTTTCTACATTATCACCTTCCGAATAACTTAAACTTAATCCAACACTATGTTACTTTTCCATAAAGTTAAGGTTAAAGACTGTAAGAGACTGTGTGAATAAAGATAAATGAGCTTAATCCGTAATCCATGAAAGTTAAGGTCGTTTAAGCAAAAACAACAAAAAGTAATAGAACTCCATAGTCAATACCTTCTTTAATGCCATGATGAATGCACTGTCCGTTGAGAGAAAAGGTGCTACTCAGGGTGTTCTGGACATGAGGTCAAGCCATGACCGTATGTAAGAAGCATTGACTGCCAAACTGCGAGAATATTGATATTCTTTCCTTGTTGACCATAAATATAGTTTGATTTTGAATATAAACGTTTAGAACAATCCGCATGTTACAAAATAGATGAAGCCTAATAAAAGCAAGCATTTTGTTTTCGTTATTATTCTTACGTAACAGACAATGTAAGAATAATAACGAATATTAGTCTTACCGCTAGACATTCAGCGACCACCTTTACACTCTTAACAAGTGCAGCTTCGTTGACAAACTCTCTGATGCAAAGGCAAAAAGTAACGCAAAAAGCAAAACCATCAGCAAAATGATTCCCCTAATCATACGATTTATCTAGACGGTAAAAATTGCATAGATTCTGAGAATTCACCTGTTATCAAAAAGACCTCCAGTGCTTTCCAATAGATCCGGTGGAGCTGAATGTCCAGAAAGTGTTGATGCAATAACCTCGAAAACTGTTCATGCTCCCAAGCTACGTGCATGTAGCAACTTTTAGCATAAAGAAAATAACCTTCTAAACTCTAACAAGTCGATGTAATATTTATGCACATTTACAACATCAGTGGTGACAATTTCGTGTTGTCTTAATACATCAGTGGGCACAATCAGAAGTTTACTTACTCGTGAATTGGAAACATTTATTTTCTTGTGTTTTAGCCAAACCGTAAACCCTACCTCTGCTACATTAGATAACCCCTGCACACAAGAATAGTAAGACATAAATATAATATTGAAAAACTTATGGCATTCAAAAAGTAAGGTATTCCATAGAGGTGGCTTTTTGATGAAATGTTTTGTGTTGTTTTATCTCACACAGGTCAGGTCAACAATGCCTCTTCCCTACATATATTAAAGACATGAAGTTTGTTAATATTTTGTCTTTACAAATGGGAGATAATCACGACAAATGTTTGCAACACTAGGTAACAACTAAAACTAGCCATCAAATAAAGTTGAACTTTTAGAAAAACACAAGATTGCATATTACCCGCGCTAGCGGCTGGAATGAATAGTACCGACGCATTTTTTTTATTGTAACTCGTCTTATAAGAATAATAAGGTCTTAAGGTTTTATACACAATAACGAATATCAAACCTGTCCAAAATAACTATGTTTCTAAACTGAGTTCAACTCTCTAAACTTTTTAGCAATTAGAGGAAATATTTGTCTAGACATCGTTTCAAGAAGTTAATGATTGTGGTATAACAATAAATATTGTTCTACAAACTCCTTTACAGAATCTGATATATATATATATGATAAATATAACAAACAATTGTAATTCCTGTTTTTTCTATGAGTGAATGTTACAGAACCCTACCTATTTATACATGTTGAATCGACACTTTACAAAGGGTTGTGATGGTACTGATAAAACCAACAGACATGTCCCTCAATAAAAAGTATACGACACACCTTTTCAAAACTAAACTGACATCGTTTTTTTCTAATGGGTTTTGTGGCTAGCCTGGCCCAAACCACTAAAAACACAGACTTCTAATCTAAATTACAAAATACACACCTAGACTTTCTAACTTGACAAGATAAATCAACATAGATTTTCTCTATTTATTTTAGCGATAACTTTCCAACAGATCTCCCTTAAATCTATAAATCTTTTGGTTTATCCCCTCTCCCACGCTCTCTCCCTCCCCCCACCCTTCTTACCTCTCTCTCTTTCCAATCTTCAAATCTTAAGTCTTGAATGGCAAAATACTCCTTTTCAGCTGGTTTCTCTGGGGGGAGATGTAACCATCAATAATGTTGGTTCTAAATCTTCTTCCAAGGATTGATATTTCTCTTCAACTGTGAGGTTTTGGTACAATCTACTCGCATAAAATGTCCAAACTCATGACAATTATAACACTTTTTAAAATCTCCACTAATGTCTCTTTTTATGTTAGTTCTTGTCTCCAGGGTCTCTCTTCTTCTATCATAACTATCGTTCATTCCTTTTTTTTTTCTTTTTTTTATTTTTTTTTTTTTAAACGGCATGAGTTATAGTTAGTGATTCGAGCTACAGTGACTAGCGAATCTTCCACGTCGGCACTCTTCCTTGTGTCTAAATATCAACATAACACCATCAATCCCACACTACCAAACCAACACTCAGATCCCTGTCGACCTATCATTAAATAATTCCTATTCCATCGTTGCATTCATCCTTTTCCCTTTCTTCCTAATCGTTCCCAGACTGTGAACAACAACAGTTCTCACTAGAACTATATCTTCTCTCGAGTGTTTCTTTGGCTCCCTAAAATAATTTTATAAAACTAGATCAGAAACTGATGTAAATAATGATATAATGATTTCGATGGATATTTTACACAAACCACATGGTTTTTGGTGAATGATTAAACCAATGACTAACCTGCACCAGCAATCTCAACATAACTCACTATAACCAATTCCGCGACTAAACCGGATGGCGATACTCCCCACCGACCCCCGCATCCTTGAAGGTGAACATGAATATCGATAAACTAAAAATTGTTTCCTCCAGCTATCATGTTTCACCACAGTAAAAACAATGATTTGGTTCTTTAATTAATCTAACCTAATTTGATCTATAGATATGTATTTAGAAAAAAAAAAAGGAAAAGAAGGGGGGGTTTATTAATTAATAATTTTTTATTCTTATTGTTATGAATTTTTATTTTGGTTGTTTGTCTTTTATTAGGTGTTGTTAAACAGAATATAAAAGAATATTTATTTAATGTTTAATAACTACTCCCTTCCAAACCTACAACTATCTCACCTCCACCACAACCTATAACTTACAGAAAAACTATTACTTAATCAAACAAAAAACAAAACAAAAAAACCAAAACACATCCAAAATTATTTCAAAAAACTTGATATATGATTTGATGATATTTTACCATAGTTTTGGGTGATGATTAACCAATGACTACCCAGATCCAACTCACTACCTCCGACTTACCGGTTGGCGATACTCCGCCACCGACCCCCGCATCTTGAAGGTGAACATGAATATCGATAAACTAAAATTATTTTTAGCATCATGTTCACCACAGTAAAACAATTGATTTGGTTGTGTAATTAATCTAACCTAATTTGATGTTATTGTATTTTGAGGTTTTGATGTTATGAAGAAATTTTGAGATGCTTCTCGAGTTATAGCGGAGGTTAAAAGAGAAAATAAAATGGGCCAGACACTAAGCAGGCTAAAATAAGCCCAATGTCAAAAGGACATTAAAAAGCACAAAAAATGTCGTTTTTGTTTTGATCTTTAGTATAGTATACAATATTTGTATGATGAATTTTGTGGGTTCTTAATAAGAATTTATAGTCGCATGGATTTACTTTTATATAAATAATAACATATTATTTACATAGTAGTGGGAGACAAACGACCAAAAGCTACACCGTTAGTCTTTTTTTAATTGTAAAGCTAATCGTATGAAAAATAACATTTGTAGATTTAGCGGTCATAACATTGTTGTTCATAACCTGTTAAATTATATTAAGTAGCACCACCACCTCAGATGGAAGGAAACAAAATGTATCAAACGCGAAAGGAACAGACACGTGTTGATTTTCAATGCATGTTTCTCGTGTTTTGTCACTTTGCATAAGGCGGCTTTTGCCCACTGTAAAACCCCGACTACTCAAACCCACAAGCGGAGAAACACCGGTCAGATCCACGCACGCATGTTTCCTTTCAACCCTTCCAAAAACCAAAACGTCAGCCGGTCTGAGTGTGGATCTTTCGTCTGACGGGTTAGTCAAATAGTTCACAGGTGCTTCTTTCTTGGCAGAGATCACGACACGCCTACATATGTCATAAAGAACGTCCCTAACTATATCTGATAACATCAAATATTTAATACTTCTTAGTAGCAAAATACCCGTAATTTATCTGTAAATGTTTCACTAATATTCGAAAACGAGATATTTTTTATCATTTTGTAGTTTTCAGGAGAAATGCAGGAAAGTGACAAGAAACAAGAAAAAAAGGACTCAAAGTGTAAATATTTGAAGAATGTTACGGCGCAACACAAATATGGTTACGCCGTAACAAATATTAAGCAAGTACGAAGATCAAGGACAACTTTACTGCGTAACACCATATCTAGTATAACAACCTATAATTTTCATCAATGTAATATCCATCTATTATATATACCACCTTTTTATAGGGAAATTTTCGCTTTATTCCATTATGTAACCTAGTTTACATAACTAAAGTTAACGAGCTCATGCAACCTCTACCAATGTCATCTATATCTATGTTTATATCATGTAAATATCCTAATATGTCAAGTCTATATTTTAATATCATCTTTACCAAGTACATTATCCATTTAACGTACTTTTAAAAACGTTATTTCAAAATGAGCTTTATCCGTTAAATGTTTATATCAAAACCCTAACTATATGTAATGTATACATATAAAATGAATGTGCAAACCTTCAAGCATGTGTACAAGCGTATAATGCACAACATTTGAATATTTTTTCCCTCTTAAATCATGTTATAACTTTCTAAAGCCCAATGTACAAGTCAATAATGCAAGAAAACCAAACTCGATCATTTTACCTCTTAAATTACTTTAGTTTCTTACTACCACTTTAGCACAAGGTACAAACACTTAATTCACAACTTCTAAACCCTAAATCTAAACCCTAAGTCATCCTAAAACCTTAATCTAAAACCTTAAACCCTAAAACCCTAATTTCATTTAAACAAAACCATAAACCTTAATCCTAAACCCTAAACCTTAATCCTAACACTAATCATAAACCCTAAACTATCTTTAATCCTAACCCTAATCTACATTTTAAATCTAAAACCCTAATCCGAAACCAAAACCAACCCGACACCCTTTTTTCTTTCATTTTAACCCATTTATAACCAAGCAAACATCTCAAGCACCTCCATGACCTCACCACCATGTCATCTAGCAGCCACCCTACCACCTTACAAGCACCTTCATCACCACACTTGCTCACCAAGTCTTCAAGCACCTCCTTGTCACCCCTTTGATAACCAAACCTCCTCCACACCCATACACGTTGTATAACTAGTTCCCTAGACTTCAAGACTCACCATCTATCTATCCTTAGTCACTACCTACAAGACAACGTCCCTTTACTCTTTGAACCCACCGAAAACTCTAACTCGAACCGTGCTTACTTCCTACTTGTTTTTGTGAATAAATTATGCTAGAAAGGAGAGTGCATGGCATCTCATTTATACAAATAGTATTAGCTCAGTTCCTGATACTTTCAAATTGCATGTGAAGAGGTATTATTCACTCTTACTATTGAAGAATATCACAATAGTAACACTTCCTGATACTATTTACCATCATTACTTCTTCCTAACACTATTTGAGAATATATACTATTCTTATCTTTTTACAATTTAAATCGGGTGATGAGACGTAGCTTTGTGAATATTTGAAAAAGAAGAGAAAGAATAGGTATGGGTAGGATAGTCATGTAAGAAATCTACATGATGATGTTCTTACTTGTATTATTTTCTTTTTGAATTTGGTCATGGGTATTCATTTGAGTATAGAGGGTTCCATAAAAGTAATATAAGTAGATGGCTTCGTTTTACAAATCTAAAATAAATATGGTTTTTACCGCTATGAGTTTTAGATTTTTTTTATGGAGTGTCACATTAACGCTCGTTAAGCTTTATCACTTAAATATATTACACTTAGTTAATATATTTATTATTAATTGTTTTACATATTAACGAGTGCGTCCCAGTATGCTCGAATAAACTTTTCAGACATATATTATTTTACGTGAACATAATCCAACAGTGATAACATGTTTTAATTTAATTTCAAGCTAGTTCTAAGATCCATCTATGTTTATATTTCATTGTTTTATCAAACTTGGTTTGTTGCTAAAAGTTTCATAGGTTGAACCGGCGATTTCTAGGAATCGATTGTAACCAATTTGTCTATGATCGGCTACCCTTTTTATTGACCATTTCTTAAGTAGTTTGATTTAACAAGAGTCATAGTTATGGGTGTTAACAAGTTTGTGAAATAAACCGCAAATCAAACTCTTTGAAATTGAATTGGTTGATTGAACTTAAAGCTTGTTTTTATAATTTTGTGATCTTGACGAGGATCGTGAGTCTTAAGAACAATAGATTAGATCACTATCTAATTATGATAATCAGGTTAAAATGCTTATCACATCATGCAAACTGGATTATCAAAACTAGTATAATCAAATGTAGTTTTTAATCATTTGAATCTTCATTCTTAAACACCTTGAATGTTTCAAAGACCTCATGCTTATGTTTAAGTAAACAAACATAACAATAACAAATGAAATCATCCGTGAAAGTTATGAAGTAGCCAGCACCTTATCTTTGACACATGTCTAAGTGGACCACAAAGATCCGTATGTAATAGTCCAAGAAGATCGGCCGCCCTCTCAGTACGATGCGGAAAAGGTTTCCTTGTCATCTTACGCGCAACATCCTTATAATTATTCGAATGATAAACCTAAATAACCAAACTATTACATTAATATGATTCCAAAGTACACTTAAAACATGATTACAAAAAGACCTGCAACTAGGATGACAGATGTAATACATGGTTACTGAATCGAATTTGGAGAAACTAAAACTGATCTATACACAAATATGTATAGTGTAGTACTTGTGTTTCCAAATCCTACTTTATTACAAGACACTAGAGAGTCATCGAAATACAAATTATAACAATCAGGTACATCTTGAAAAGAGACGCATGAAGAATGGTTTGTACTCACGGTTTTTGTAGTAAAGAACATGTTTCTTGGGCCTAAAGAGGTATGTAGAACCATATGTTGTGCGATATATATCTGCCAAGAGAGGACATATCAGCCGAACAAATAGGAAGACTGGCACCACACCACACTAAACGCGATTGTCATGGTTTCTATAGATATAAAAAGAGTTGCTAGACCCAACATCAACTTTCTCGGTAATGAGTGCAAGAAATCACGTTCAGCGTAACGGGACATAAGGATAGATAAGAAGATCATGATTGAAGCTGCTGATGAGAAAAGAGAAATGGCGTCGGCCACTACAAAAACAATAAATGTTGCTTCAGATTTGAAGATAGGGATACCATTGGTTTGGTTGTAACCACCCGGAATAGTAAAAGTTGCAGCAAACACTATGGTGGCAAGAAGTTCTGCAACCACCATAAATTGACTAGCTGTTCCTTTCATCCAGTCCTCACCTTTTGCAACTAGATCTTTATGTTCTTTTGTGAATAACTCGTGTGGTGTTAGGCCATCCTTGTTCTTCCGTTTTCTATAATATGGTGGAATCATAGACTCTACTTCCTACAAAACAACAGATTCGAGGTTTTCATAAATGACATAGTTTTTGCTCATGCCAACATTCATGCCCAAATAAAATAAAAAAAGCAATATAAAGCAAAAAAGAAAGACCACTGGTATATAATGAAACAATTATGGAAGCTTAAACAGAGCAAAGTTATCTGCAATACCTTGGGGGTCAAAACAAAAATTTTAAAACATAAAAACCACCAATAATTCACCCCTGATTTTTCTTGTTCTAATTCCAATTCGAAACCTAAAACAAAAAGTGAGCGATCTTGTAATGAATTGAAGAAAATATGTTACAATTCACTTGTTGTTGCAGTGAGTGATTCCTGATTCAATATTTAAAATTTATTTATGGAATAACAAAAACTCCTTCAATGGCCTAATGTATAATTTTTAATAGTTTATAATTTCTTCATTTTGTAAAAAAATGATATAGGGCTTTTAGTTATATTCTAAAATGTTTTGTGATTTGCTAAATTTTGGGGAAAAAGTTTGGGTTTGAATGAAGCTCTAAAACAGGATTGGTACTTATTTAATTTTTACAATGTTTCATTTTGATTTGATTTTATTATTTCTAGAGGTTTAATTGGTGCTATTTATCAATTTTAGGAATGGGGGTTAAGTGGTAACTTACGATAATGTCATAGAAACTTGACAACTTATTGCCGTTTAAATCTGTGTAAATCTATCTTAATATGATATTTCTGTAGTTTATTCAAAATATTATTTTCAAGATGCTTAATTAAATATGAGGCATGACCTTAGCTATAATGGACTCACAAAGGGTCTCACTAGTTTGGTTGATAGTTTAGCTTGAATTGCATTAGTATTATACTCCTAGGGTGACATGCATTGGACTACACAAAATATATCAAATAATTATTGTCAATCTACTTTTGCAAAGTGTTATTGATGTGAAGATTACCGACCAAATTTTATGAATTTCATACTCTTAACTTCCGATCTGTTTAAGTTTTATTTTTTCACACTTTTGACACATATACTTGTATACTCAATTTTCCTAAAAGAAACGAATTTACAATCTAAATTATTAAAGAAATATTATTTATAATTAATGTTGAAGAATCTGAGTTTTTACCTTTTATGGTAGCCTTATTATGTTTAATTTTATTGAGAAAACTTAAAAACTTATTCTAACGGCTACTTTCTATATGCCATATCATATTATTCAAACGACTACTTTTTAAATGTTATATTACGCATCGTTAATTATCAAAGTGACAACTATTATTCAATCAAACATATTCAAGCATACAAGTATTTCATAAACCATATTCAAAGTAGTATTTCATTCAAGATTATTAAGAAGTTTATCATCTTTTTTTATTATCTGAGCATGTTTGTTACCCCAAACGTTGAGAATGGGTTTCAAAAGCTATGAAGTCTTTGAAGAATCCATAAGTAATATATTAAAAGCCCGGGTCACAAGCTTCGAGTTTGGAATTGAAGGTCTAAATTTAGAATTTTTAACAAAAAAATTAATGTATTTTTTAGTAAAAGATTTAACGTATGTTTTTAGTAACCATTCAGTATATTAATCTTGGATCATAGTTTAGTAGATCCAAATATAAATATAAACAGCCACAATCAATATTATAAATTTTGTAAACCGTGAATAAGTTTTATTATTCCCAAGATGTTGTTCTGACCAATTGAACCATTGTTTGGAAACATTATTCTTCAAAGACGAAGTAAAGCTCCTTGAGGAATAAGATCCTTTAACACCTTTCCTTTACCTGCCCCATTCTTCAATGGCCATGCACGTTTTTCGGCAATAGATAAAGAAAATTTTTCTACAAATAAATTTACTAATATATGTTTTAATAAATTTATAAATTTAGCAATGCATGTTTGGAAACATTAGTAATGTATGTTTTATAAATTTAGTAAGGTATGATCTAATGTATGTTTATTAATATATGTTTATTAATATATCTTTAATAAATTTAGTAATGTATGTTTAATATACGTCTAATATATTAATGTATGTTTTAATATATGTTTTATAAATTTAGCAATGTATGTTTAATACATGTTAATGTATGTTTTTTTAATGTATGTTTTAATATATGTTTTATAAATTATTAAATTTATTAATATATGTTTAATAAATATTAATGTATGTTTAAATATATGCTTTATAAATTTATAAATTTAGTAATGTATGTTTAATATATGTTTTAATATATTAATGTATGGTTTTTAATGTATGTTTTATTAATTTATAAATTTAGTAATGATGTTTAATATATTTTAATGTATCTTTTTTAATGTATGTTTTAAAAAATTAATGTATATTTATTAATGTATGTTTTAATATATGTTCTATCAATTTATAAATTTAGTAATGTATGTCTTATAAATTTAAAAAATTTAGTAATATATGTTTAATATATTAATGTATGTTTTAATATATGTTTTATGTATTTATAAATTTAGTAGTGTATGTTTAATATATGTTCATGTATGTTTTTTAATGTATGTTTAATATATTAATGTATGTTTTAATATATATTTTATAAACAAGCCTATAAACCAGTGATAAATCACGGGTGGCTTATAAAAAGTTTAAAAAAGTAAAGTTCAAACACTTAAATTTACAAAAATTTAATTCTCAAACGTTTAGCGGAAAAATTCGAAAGACTAAGTAATAGTTTATTTAACAGATATAGTTTTAAGATTCATGCTTGCAATTGGAGATTAAAAGACCAAGTAAGAGTTTATTTAAGAATAATTTTAACAAATTTTTTTTGAACGGCGAATTTTATTAAACGAAAATTAGTAAAGAGCTAGAAATTACAAAGTAACTAAATGAGGATTTTTAAGCCACTCAATCCAACTAAAAGTAGCTTTACATCTATAACGACACCAATAAAAAGAGCGGGACTGCACATCTTCAAAGATAAATGCCTGAGAAGGAGGAACCAAACCAAAAATACTTTTATTACAGAAATTCCAAATATGCCACCACATTACGAGGCAGACACCCTCGAAAATATTCTTGTGCTTGGGCGGAAGCCGAAGATTGATGATCCAATTCAACAACTTTTCATAAGAAGACAACTCCGTATACGTAATATCCCACCAACAAGAGATCTTGCGCATAATATCTCTAGCAATATGGCACGTGAAGAAAATGTGACTAGTAGATTCCACCGCCTTACCACACATGGGGCAAAGAATAGATTCGATATCTATTCCTCTACGAGAAATGTTCAATCTAGTTGGAAGATAATCTAATTTAATTTTCCAAGCTAAGACATTAACCTTGATAGGAACTTCTTTAAATCAACGTGTACTAGAAGATACCTCCAATAAAGTGTGCTTGTCAATTAATTTTCTAACGGAAGCAACGGAAAAGTTGCCTGAGCCTTCCTTAACACAAGTATTTACAAACTTCAAACAAAACTGGACTAAAAAGAGAATAGATTGACCTACTAGTTTTAACAATGATAAATAAATATGAATCAAAATCAAGTCACAATAGGCAATTTTAGAATAAAGCACAGTAATCAAATTTATAAATTAGAGCAGAGCACCTTACTTTTATAATCACAAAGCGTGAAAGTCACAAAGCATAGATTACCTTCCGGTTCTAGTTTCTTGGTGACCCTGGAACAATTGATTCTTCTGGAAAGGTCTTGCCTGAAGCGATAATTACGTAATTAGTTCATTCATAATTTTTCAATGTTGTACATTCATTATAATGAATGTGTGATACCTCATATGTATCATATGTATGAATTCATAATGGTAACCTTGCATAATTTTCGATTCATATTAATTGTGAGTTAAAAGTCATTGTTACTACATAATTATATAACCGACCTAAAATTAGGAAACAATCAATAATAACATTAAAATGATTTAGTGTTAATTGAATTTTATTTTTTTGAAATTTAATGTTAATTGAATTCGTAATGGTAACCTTGCATGATTTTTGATTCATATTATTTGTGGGTCAAAAGTCAAACAATTTCAATTAAGTAACACACATAAATATAAGTTGTTAGATATAGCCATAGGAAAGAACAATAGAGAGTAAATATTATAGATCTTTATAATGTATGTACAACATTAAAAAATTATAAATCAACATTGTGAAAGACTAAATGTTACCTCATTTACATGACAACCATCGTTAAGCATTATATCAAACACTTGTTAGGAAGCTTTAAGATGACATATCCTGTAATAAGCCAACCCGTAGAAAACCCGAATATCAGAATTAAAACCCCCTACTAACAAAGTTTCACCATTCTAATAAGCCAACCCGTAAATAATAAAAACATCAACCATGATCATTAAAAGAGTAGTCTTTTCTTACTAATTATCAAAAATCCAACTCGTAAATAATTTAAACATCAACCATGAACATTTAGTCATAAATTTCGATTTATACATACCTTCAAAAATGAGATGAATGAACTTTCGATATTGAGAAAAAAGAGACGTCGAGGTTGTGATCTTGTCGGTAAAACCATGTTATACACGTGGATTTACATCTGGCTTTTAAAAAGATCTCTATTAAGACATTTCAGTGAACACCTATCATTCACTCCTTTAATAACTCGATTTACTATATATCCTTATATTAGAATTCAAATCACCAAAATAAAATCAAATTCAATTCAAACAAATTTATTCAATCAATAAAAAAATTGTTTATTAAAATTATAATTAAGCAGCAAAAGATATGGATGTTACTCGAATGAACCAAACCAAATTTGAGTTAGAATAAAAGAGACATCTTGAATTTCATTCTTCAATTGGGTTTATCTCGACATCTCCAAATCAACCTGTGAAAATTGAAACATATTAATAAAAAAGAAGATAAAACATTGAGTGTGAATTTAAACATAAAAAAAGTATGACGATAGCAATGAAAATATACCCGTGATGAGTAATCGTTTGAATTTTAAACCTATCATATAATTTGTGTGAATGAAACGCTTGATTTATAGGAGAATAAAAACACATTGTATTTATGGTAACCTTGAATAATTTTTGGCTCATATTAATTGTGAGTCAAAAGTCAAACAATCTCCATTAAATGGCAGAGTTAAATAAAATAAAGGACTTCAGAGTTAATACTTTGCATTTCCATTACAAGGTAGGTCCTCTGTTTAGTTGTGTTAACTTCACAAGATTATCCATAAACTTTTGTTATTTGTACTAAGAGGAACTAGCTTCATCTTTTTTACACATGAAAATATTATCGAATTGACTCAAAAGGTTATAATGTATTTGCCTTTTCAGGAAAAAAACAAATTAACTTACTGGAATTGGTAAAGGTTTTTGTGTTTGTAAGAATATGTCATGGTATAATTTTGTTTACATGATCTTGGAGAATGAATACATAGAGTTTTATTTATAGTGGTAGCCAAAACTATAAGGAAGGCATTGAAGGTGTTAAGAAACCTAGCCTTTAATTATGTAAAGGATATATAGCCGTTATAAACACATCAAAATAATTCTTTAAGGGCATGCTGTTATAGGTCCTAGATATCATTTATCGTTTTCCGTGACCAGAAACACTAATCCATTAAAACAACTAATCCTCATAACTCAAGAAGTCAACATCACGTAGTATGCAAAAAAAGCCAAGGAAACAGAAAAACTATATAGAATTAGTCACCTGAGTTCATCCACGCGCATTGTCCTCTCGACCTTTTAAATGCAGAAACTTTGCAGTGTTTGGTTTGTTGGACTCTACTACAGTAAACAATAAAGCATCTTGCGTTTATATGCGACGGGGTATAAGCATACGCGATTATTTTATGCGCTGACTGATGAGGTATTATTAGTCCAAAATTAGTTAGATAACTTGCTCTTTATCAAGGACATATATTGGAAATAATAGACTTTAAAGTTTGAATAATGAATCTTGAATCAATACACATACCGCCAAACTCACTATTGTAACATACATTCATTATGATACAAAATCAATACTGTTGCAATAGAAACTATGCCTTTTTCAAGGCCACTCCCACCCAATGCTTTAGTTAGCTGAGATACCAAAATTATGATAAATGCGTTGATTCAGGCTACGTTTATATCCAATCTGCTCGTTCCCACTTGTCTTCTTCCCACTATGTGAAGTGAAAGATCTTTCACATCACCATAGCTGGAACTCGCTAACCTTAGAGGTCAGTTACACAATCCACTGGGGTCCCCACCAGCTTTCAAAAACTGCCCTCACAATTAGGTTCCCTTTGAAGATAAAGCAGCTAAAATTTAGAATGTCGAGTTCAAAGTTTTGAATATGCCCGTAAAAATGTGCAATGTGGGAATGATTCTTGCTGTTTGAAGTGTTGTTTCCAGACCTACAATCTGGTCTACTGTTACTCTCAGCGGCAAGCCCAATTCACCCAATGATGCTAATGACCTTACTCTATACATTTTTCTTGAATTAAGCTGGACACTATTAGTTCTAAAGATCATTTATCGTTTTCCGTGACCAGAAACACTAATCCATTAAAACAACTAATCCTCATAACTCAAGAAGTCAACATCACGTAGTATGCAAAAAAAGCCAAGGAAACAGAAAAACTATATAGAATTACTCACGTGAGTTCATCCACGCGCATTGTCCTCTCGACCTTTTAAATGCAGAAACTTTGCAGTGTTTGGTTTGTTGGACTCAACCTCGGGAATCTTACCCTGTGCCCTATAAAAGCAGAAGTCACAGCTATAAATGAAACCCAATTCTGAAATGTGACGTACTGTAAAAAAAGTTATTTTTTAAACAAAATTAAATAACAAACAAAAACTAAAAAAATGTTTTTTAAAACAAAGGTTCACGATACATCCCTGTGGTAGTAAAAAGACAGCAATCCCCTCGTTAATACTTAACGAAAAAAAATTTGCACCGTTAGTCCTTAGGATGTACCGTGCCTCAAAAATTTTACACCGTTAGTCCAAGGGATGTATCGTGCCTCAAAACATTAACGGAGGGATGTGTTTTGGCAAATTTTTAACGAGGGACGTGAGATAGTTTTTTGATAAACCACATGAATGATTTTTGCACTTCCCTCATACTTCTAATATATATATCATTACCATTAATCAACACTTTTTTATTAAAGTTTTATTTTTTTTTACCTTTTATATACTACGTAGTATAAGAACTCGATTTTAGTAAAATTGAGTCTTCTCATTGGCAAATTGAAAATGTCAACTCAATGTCAACATTGAAGAAAAAACGTTTTTAAGAAAAATAATTAAAATCTATATGTGTCAAAAATATGAAGAAAAAAAATCTGAAAAGCACGGAAGGCTCTTTTAGCAAAAATAAACAACATCAAAACATACCATAAACCAAGGTTGTCAGGATCGTTGGATCGTACGATCCTACACACAAAAACCAAGCAGTATCGTAAATCATGTACGAGCATTTTAAGGAGCGTGGGATCACGAGACCCTCGGAAAGCTTCTCTTGAACATCACATGTTTTCCCATATATAAGCAAAGGATTATTATACAAAGAAGTTGTACAAAAGTTCGCCCAAGTTACTATTGTTGCATTTTGTTCACTTAGGTTATTAAAGGTATGAAACATGACTTTTCAGGTTACTGTACGTATATAAATATACGTAAACGTCACTTAACTTCTAAAAATGCGACATTTATGTTACTTAACTTATCAAAAAATATGTATTGAGGTTAAAAGTGTCATAT
>BQNB010124149.1:2905-19984 GCA_026074375.1 Tanacetum coccineum
ACTCAACTTTCCCTCGTGAACGTCAATTACAGCCCTTGTTGTGGTGAGGATGGGCCGTCCCAAAATGATCGAGACTAGCTCGTCTTCGTCCATTTCTAAAACTACAAAATCAACTAGAAATATGAACTTACTTACTTTTACCAATAGATTCTCGCAGACCCCGATGGGGTATTTGATGGACCGATCGGCCAACTGAATACTCATTTTGGTAGGTTTGAGTTTAGAAATCCCTAATCTTTGGAAGAGATAATGTGGCATGAGGTTAATACTTGCCCCTAAATTAGCCAAGGCGTTCTTTACTGCCAGGGGTCCGATGAGACATGGCAATGTGAAGCTTCCTGGGTCTCCTTCCTTTTGGGGTAGACTCCTGTGAATGATAGCGGAACACTCCTCACTAAGTTTGACTGAGGAGGCTGCTTTCTTAAGTTTTTCCTTGTGCAAAAGTAGGTCTTTCAAAACCTTAGCTCCCTTTGGCATGTGAATCATTGTTTCAAGGAATGGCAGATTGATATGAATCTGCTTAAAGATTGAAAGAAGCCGCTCATCCTCGTCATCCTTTTTCTGCTTCTTTAATCTGGATGAAAAAGGTAGATTAGATGTTTTGGAAGGCGGGTAAATGATGGATGGCCGAGGGGTAGGTTCTTGTGTAATGTTTGGTTCGGCGCCCTCAGGCCCTTCCTTTTCGGTTTCCCTTTCAGTGAAGTTGTTAGTAGCTGGTCGTGGTGGGGCTGGAAAAGGTGGGTCTTGTGTGCTAATTCCTGATCTGGTTGTTATGACAAAAGTCGATGCTTCAAGTTTTGTAGTTTCGATTTTGCTAATTGTTGAAAGTATTTAGGAGTATTGTTCACGTAGTTCCTTGCGATGTTGGACAAGCATATCTCCTATCCCTTTTGCGTGAGACTTCTTTTCAAGCATGAAGTTGGTGAGCTCGTCCTCAAACTTATTTCTGATAATCCATTCGGGGCCATCCTCCCCTTTTTCTTTACCTTTGTTGTTCCCCTATGGTGGGGTATCGTCGTTCTGATAGAACCTCAGAAGGGAAGGGTCATTATAGATGTCTCCCCTGGATAAGCATACATGTTCGGCCTAGCTAAGTTGTTTGCATTCATCGGCCTCGTGAGATCCTCCGCAGTAGTCCCAGATTATGTAGGGGTTTTTCAGCCTAACTTCTCGAGTAGGCGTTTTGAGGTAGGAGATTTGATTGCAAGCCCTTTTTAGGCGCCCCCTGAATGTGGGTTGCATTGTTTCTAAAATGGAAGAAATGTTCAGGGGTGGTGACATGTCATCCTACAGATCATCTTGGTATTGGATATATTCTTCAATTCGAATCCACCCTTAGAGTGGAAGTGGAATTGAGTGAACTGGTCGAGTTTCCTATGATCGTCCTGGGATATGTTATCATGAAAGATTTGCACCAGAAGCCATTTTTGTATTCCATGATGTGGGATTTGGTTGATTATGTCCTGGAAACGGATCCAAGCACTTTTGATGGGTTTGTCGTCCCCTTGTTTGAATCGAAGGATTAAGTCTCTAAAGGCTGAGGTACGTCCAACCGGAAAGAAATGGTCGAGGAATTGTGACACGAGTTGATCCCACGTCGTGACTTGAGTGGGGGTATTCTGTCACTTTTCCTTTGAGGGAGAAGTGGAAGAATCTTATCCTAGATGTATCCCTTGTGGCTCCGTCAGCTTGTATGTTATCAATGATACTTAGATAGTGTTTAACATGGCGGAAGGGGTCCTCGGTTCTCAGTCCCTGGAAAGTGCATGTATTTTGAATCAGCCAGATGTCGCGTGAGTCAATGATTCTTCCAGTTTGTTTGGTTGGAACGGTGATTGGATTTTGGAAACCGGAGGATGTGGGGCGAGAATGTTCATGCAAGGTCTTGGTGGGGGGGGGGGGGGGTGGGGGTTGGCGTTTAGGTCCTCGGTGTTGTTGGACGAAGAATGCTTCATCGTCAAAGAGGTTTCTTCCGGCAATAGCAAGAGAATCGTTTTGATGTGATCGCAAAGCAGCTTTCCTAAGCCTTCGGAATTCTCTTTCGGGTTCGTCGAGAGGTTCCGTTAACCTTTTAAAAAGGTTCCGTTAAAAGGACACGTATAAATCTTTTAACGGACACGTATAAATCTTTTAAGGTTCCGTTAACCTTCGGAATTCTCAATAGCAAGAGAATGTTTTATTTAATTATAAAAATTTGAAACGTGTCGAGAGGTTCCGTTAACCTTTTAACAGAATTCTAAGGGTTGAAAGAAGAATATTTTTGTATTTTTGTAGAAAGCAAGTAAATCATATAATTGGAGAGGTGGTTGGTTTTAGCTATTAACTAAATATAAATCTAAACTAATTGGTGATAATAATATAATAAAAGACTGTGTTTATTTAATCATGTATTACTTCCTAGATTGCTTCTTCTAGTGTTGTTGCCTTGTCACCCTTGTGATGATATGTGTAACTATTTCCTAAGTCGTGAACGAATTACACGAACCCGCCGTCTACTTAGTATTCCGCTAGAGCAACGCACACTTACGGTAGTATGAAGACTATTACATGGCCCCTAGGAGTTCACTATGCAATGTGAAAATATATTAAAAGTGATCAACCATATTAGGGGCAAGGTAGTATGAATACTGTTAACCCGATGGTAAATCCTTTTCTACACAATCATGTTTCCCTAGACTATCGGTGCCGATACAGACAAAAGCTGGTTTTCTAGAGCCTAACATGCACATTCATCACAAGAAGCAACACCACTAAGATCTACATTCTAGGTTTCATACAATCATAAATAAACACAATAAAAGGTTTAGCCAAGCATATTAAAGATAAAGCAAGAGCATAGATAGATCAAACAACACATAAACATATTGAATGATTAAATAAACCTTACTTGATTAAAACATGAGTCGGAGGAAGTATAATAGGGTTTTTAGGCCCTAAATTCGTCCCTAACAGCTGCTAAACGAACTAGGGTTCCTACCCTCTTTTTATTCTAAAGTTACACACTCAAAACCCTAAATTCGGGTTTATATATATAGGAAAAACATTGTGACGGCATCGCGTTTTAATCGTGACGCCGTCAAGAAAGAGAATATTCTAGATAATGGGTCGTATGCTCTGATGCCGTCGTATAATCTTGTGAAGCCGTCTTGATCTTCGTGGTGACGGCGTCATGTTGTATCTATGACGCCGTCTCCAGCCACTGTAGAAAAATTCTTGATCAATGTTGGTGTAGGTCCGTAGTCTTATCCGTTTCTTCTCCAAATGAGCCAAAATCACGTGTAATTCTTCCAAATGCCTTCCAAAAGAGAAATACCTTAAAAGAAACGATTTAGTACCTATTTTGGGCATAAATACACGATTTAGGGGGTTAAATGACCCCGAAAAAATATATAAAATGACACCTCATCAGGAATAGTGCGGTATTTATAGCCAGCAAATGGCAACGTCTCTTGGCGATGGTCCTGGCGGTCCTAGATATATCTGGTGGTCGTCATGCCTATCAGGGGGCCGCCCCTAGGTAGATGCTTCTATTTTTGTCTTTTAGTAGGGAAGGTTGAAACTGGTGTAGAATCTTCTGTTTTGGGGGTAAAACCAGTTTCAAATTTTTATAATTAAATAAAACATTTCTTTTATATTAAAAATTATTTTGTATATTTTTATTTTTGTAGAAATGTAATGGTTAAGAAAAAATATTTTCTTAATCACTAATCATGTTTAAGGATTTGTTTATTCATTCCTGAAGTGATTTACGTCAAAATGGAAATTTACAATTAATAACACGTAAACGTTTATTTTTATCGTAGACGTTTTTACATTTTGTCATCTTCAAAACGTAGAGGAGTCAAAAAATATAAATAACATTTTTAGGCATTATTTGTATTAACATTATTATTAGTTTAATTAAAACCAAACCAATCTCTCAAACCATGATTTTTACCTGCTTTTATAACAACATAAAAATACAAAAAGAATCTTCTCTCAACCCTTTAGACATTTGTTAGATTTTGTTCGAGCCTTCCCAACCTATTCCCCTAGAGAATGATAACAACCCCCGAGTCTTACCTTACTACACTACAACGGGTAGGTGCTATGCCTATGGAGTTGTAAAACTTCTTGTGAAGTCTTTACGAAGATCGCATCAACATTTTTTCCACAGACTTGAACCTCAACTTATTGGCTTCTTAAGTTTAATGATATACATATATAAATTATCTAAGATCTACATGCATGCATGATCCATACTTGAACCCGTGAACATCTGAAGAAAAATAAGAGGCAATAAAGAACCTGAAATTTGTAGAGACTTTTGTTGATTATATCACATAAGGACCAAGAGTAGACCACATCTAATAATCTATTACTTTCAATGCTTTGCGCCCGCTTTCGCTTCCACCCATGCTTCGAATTCAAAGTGATATAGCTACCGTTGTTTGTGCTCGACATTTTTCTTAAGCTTGTTTCGAGACTTATAAAATTTGCTTAGAAGATGGATAAAAGAAAGAAGATGAACAAAGAATCACTTCACATTATTACCAACTGAAATATCACAGTTTCCAAAGAGTCTTTTGGTTGTCTGGCTTGTTCCCATTAGCACCTGCCAAAGAAACAACAATAAATCTGAGGAACATTAAGATCGAAAGATCACATAAGTTACGACAGTGACAACAAAGGAACTGATAACTTTATTTTGAAATTATGCAGAAATGTGTAATATCATTATCAAAATAGTACATATAAGCAAGAAATTTGGTAGAGAGTGTATCAAGAAGATTATACCTGAGGAATTCCTTTCCAAGCGTTGAAAAACAGCAACAACTGATGCTTCTCATTTTCACTAACTGCTGCTATCCGGCCCATCCATTTCCTTTCCGAACACACCGTTTTATCCATAACCTCACTTTTCACACCAGAAAACACACACTAAACTCATTCCATATCATTTGAAACTTCAACCATTAGATTGAAAACCCTTATTTCATTCTGTGGTGTAACAAAATATCAGGCTCAGATCTATATATAGTAGTCACATCAAAGAAGTATCTGAGTTTCGCTACGGCTACAAAGAAACCTAGTTGCATGGTAGCCATAAATGCTATGCGCCATCGGTCATTGCCCCGCCAAGTTAGGGTCGGATCTTCAATGACCCATTTCATTTACTCATATTACAACAATCATTACAGCATATTCGGAAAATATCACAATAAATTACGCACGTAGCACAAAATATGGGCAATCCCGAACCATAAATCTGCAAAACCACAAGGACTAAATAAGTGTCATCTTTTTAATCTCCAAACAAAACACAAATAAAGTCTCAACCATGTATTCGAAATAATAACCTTATGATCAAAATCAATGAATATAAAAAAACTATAATGAAATCCATAGATACAAATGTAACATTTTGCAATTTTGAATATTTCCAAAGTAGGTTTGTTACTATATTCACTGATTTAACTTAGAACTATATAATCTCGACAGCTATATTGGTTCAAAAACACACTAAATATAATCAAATTATTATTAAACATTCAAAAGTCATACTAAAACTTACTAAAATATGATTTAAAGAACATAATAACTGAAAAAAATTAAAGAAAATAACCCAGACTAAGCGATTATATTAAATAAGGAACTACTCCATTTTGTTTTTATCACTCTTGGCTTGAGCTTCCTGGATTCGATGACTTGGTCTCAAAATCTTGGAATTCTTTTACTCTTGATGATTCTAATGGTATGATTCGGTTTTTAAAAAAAGCTTCAAATGTTGAAGAAGGAGATTCGAGCATGGACTTTGGATTTCAAAAGGCATCAGGTAGGTCTTTCTAAAGATCTATACAATCTAAATTATGTGACATTGAATAAGGTGTCTGATCAAGGAGATCAAACCAGACGACATCTTGTTGTCTCGTTTGAAGTCTTGAAACAATTACACATGTTTAATTCTCTAACAAAACGTGAATATCAAGCAAAAGGAATGGCAAAAATTCGCTGGCAATTGAGGGGGACGAGAATTCCAAATACTTTCATGCTATCATTAACAAAAAACCGCACCAATCTTTCAGTTAAGGTTATTATGGAAGATGGTGATGTGTATTGGTCAACCGTGATCTTGTTAAACAAGATTTTAGAAGGCACTTTTACGGACAGTTGCCAAGACCCGGGT
Source organism: Tanacetum coccineum (assembly GCA_026074375.1). Lineage (NCBI taxonomy): Eukaryota > Viridiplantae > Streptophyta > Magnoliopsida > Asterales > Asteraceae > Tanacetum > Tanacetum coccineum. The sequence continues at coordinate 9,072 of BQNB010124149.1, forward strand.
TCTAGACGAGGAAGTCTTAACTTTTCCTTTTCTAATCGTCTCAATAATGATCAGATCTTAGAATTATGGAAATCTCCGATCTCAAATGAAGATAATCCGCACAGCCGTGTGGTATGTGGAGTTGATAAATCCCCTGGGGGTCCGGACGGTTTTAACTTTCGAAGTTTTTTCGTAAGTATTAGGTCTATTGTTGGGCCTGCTTTTGCATAAGCTGTTGAAATGGATTTTTAATCATGGAGATATTGCTATTTGGGATTGCAACTCTTCGTTTGTGGCCGTCCATCCCTAAAGTTCTTGATCCGAATGTTGTTAGTGACTACCGTCCCACAGTTTAATTGAAGGCCTTTTACAAAGTCGTTTACTAAGATCCTAGCTTCTCGTCTTTTCCTTTGGTTATTTCGATCTCATCTCAGAGGTTCAACTGCATTCCTCCTAATAGACAGATTCCCTCGATGGTCCTTTTATTATCAATAAAATCTTAGCTCGTGCAAACTTCAAGCCAACAAGCAGATTTTTAAAAGTCGATTTTGCCAAGGCTTTGATATTCCGTTTAGATGGGATTTTCTTGATGATGTTCTCACTCTTTGGATTTCGGCTTCCCTAAATGGCGTTCAGAGGGATCGTGGAAACTGTCTTCAAGTGAAGGCCTCTATTTTTAGTTAACGAAGTCCGACTACTGAATTTCATTTATACCGAGGCTTGAAACATGTGACCCCTTCAGCACCCTTTTTGTTATTACTCCATTATGAGAGTCTCCGTCACTTAATCATTTTCAACGGGAGTTGAAGCGTGAATTTTCAATGATACAAGATTGAACCCTTCTACTACGTGTCCTAGTATTCTAACGCCGAAGTACGCGGAATTTAATTGTGAGGTGGTCTCATTCTAACTTAAAGGGTATCATGAGATATTCTCTCGATGCCTTCTCTTACTTCTGTAGGTCAAAAATTATCAAAGAGTCATAGGTATGTGCTTAATTACACATACCTTTTACCTTTAAAAACGAGCTAAAATAACCAAAAATGGACTTAAAATGCCAAATATATGTTTGTTTTGCTAATTGTATTGTGCAGGAACGGATAACTAAGAAAAGGACAGAAAACAAAGCCAAAACGACAAAACCGAAACTCGTGAATGAAAAGACTGTGAAAGACAAAGCCAAATCAAAGCCGAAAAGTCAATCAAGTCAAAAAGTCAACAGAAAAGTCAACTGGTCAAAGTCCAAGTCAACCCCGAAGTTAAAAAGTCAACAAGTCAAGGAATATAAGTTTAAGGGTTGAAATTGCCAAACCCCTAAACTTATATTTATAAGAGAAAAGAGAAAAATAAAGACAAGGACCTAAACTGCCATTTTGGCAAAATCACACTACAAGGACTAAAACTGTCAAGTCCCTTAACTTGTACATATCAAGGACGTTTCATGCAATGAGTTATATAACTCTTGGGGACTTAACTTGCCAAGTCCCCAAAGTTATATAACAACAAGGACCATGGTTGCAAGAACTCAAGTAACTATGAGGGGCCATCTTTGCCAAGTTCCCAAAACTTTTGCCTGTTACCACTCAAACAACTTCTTTTCCCGCTTTTATTTTTCCCCCCCAAAAACACAACTCACGGGTTTACAAACCCGTTTTACCCTGTAAACCTTCACCCCCACCATGGGTAAACACCTTCCCCCTCCTCCACTACCTTTCCCAGCTATAAAGTATGCCATGGTGGCAATCCCACCAATTTCGAGCAAAAGGGACGGCTAAGATTGGTAAGATTGAAGGGTCTAGATTGCTTTGGGCTGTTCTACTCTCACAACAAACACATAAGCAGCCTATAAAAGAAAGAGAAGACAGGAGTTAGTGGGTAGTTAGTAGTTTTAATTTTTAGTTTTGTATTTTCTTTCAATTCTAAGCAATTTTTCTTTCAAGTTTTTTTTTTATATAGCTTTAAGCTCTTGTACTGTTGTTCTTTAAGCTTGTACTCAATCATTTTAGTAATATCATTTCAGTTTTCAAGTTTCCTTGCTCTTCGTTTTCAATTTTAAGCAATTTTTCTCAAATAAGCTCTTAATAAGCTCATTTGAGCTTATTATTTTTCATAAGCTCAAATTTAGCTCAAATTCTGTTTCTAGCAATTCATTTACTCATATTTACTCATTTACATCAAGTCATGATCACTTGAGTGTTTTGTGTTCAATTTTGGAAGCTACAAGAGTAATAAGCTGTCAAGAGCTTATTGAGCTTAAAGCTCAGGTAATAGAGGCAAGGTGCCATTTAGGATCACCTAGACTCTTCACTTGGATGTCTAGGTGAAGAAGATTCCACAAATTCAGGTTTTAACTTTCTATATTTCATTTTAGCCAATTCATAGCTTATCTTAAATTGCTTATTTCTTTTAAATCCTCATGTTAATCCTGTCTCATTTAGCTTAAGTAGCCTATAGGTGTTTTAGCTTTAAGCTGTTCTAGTTATAATCAATTCTAGCTTTCATTTCTTAAAATTCTGTCATAAATAGTTAGTATAAGCTAGTAGAGAAACTAGCTTATTTTTCCTAATAAGCTAGGCAATTTATAGCTTAAAAGTAATTAAGTCATATTTAAGAAGGAAGTGGATAAAATGATTAGTAAAATTTTTAGTGTTAAAATAGATTTTAAGTCACTTTTAGTTTGACAGCTTTTAAACATAGAAGGGGTGTTTGCATAACTTAAAAACTGGTTCAAAATGGCTTTGCATGGGTTAAGGGCCATTGGTTTTAGAATATGCATAAAGATTTAAGCTTCATTAAACTAGTTTTAAAGGATCGCCTTTAGTTTGAAAAATTGTTTTTCAAAGTTTTGTCATACACCAGATTTGATCACTTTGAGATTTTAACAACACCAACAAGTGCTTTATTAGTAAGCACTTGGTTTGAATTTAGAGTGTCAAAAAAGTGTGTAATTAGGTGTTAAAAACAAGCTGCCAAAGTCCCTTTGCCTCTTGACTTGTTAAGTCATAAACTCCCAGCCAGCTTTCTGTCACAGTTGAAAACGAATTAGCTTTTCCAATCCAAATGACCCTTTTTCACCTAAATATCCAAGATTCTTTTAGTTTTACCATGTCAACAAACTTGGTGCACAAGAACCTGTTTAAAGCTAGGAAAATTAAATCTGTTTAAGCTTATCTTTTCATTTGAGCTTATTTTGATAGCTTTTAACAAGACTGTCAAATAAGCCCAGAGTTTTAAGCTAATCACCCCTGGTGCAAAGGGGAGATTATAAGCCACTTTATTTCTTGGTGAATAAGCCAATTTAAGCCCAAGTTTATTGGCTTATTTTAAAGAGTTTTATAAGCTTTTTAGATAAGCCCGTCAAAGTCTCAGCTTTGATACTTTGTTTGTTGGCTTATTTCTAAGCCCACACATGCCATTAATGTACTGTTTTTTGATCCCTTTAGGCCTGAGGGATTGCTTATTTTTTGATTTGGCTTATTGAGCTAATCATAAGCTCAATTGTTCCTAATAGCATTTAGGTTAGTTTAAGTAGTTGTTTAGCTTATTTACTCTTTTTCTAGCTTATTTGTCCTAGTCTTAAGCATTTTAGCCTTTAAGCTTTGTTTAAGCTTTTCTGTCATAATAAGCTTCCCACAGCTTATTTTATTTAGCTTTTCCTTTCCTTTTTAGTCTATATTTAGGTTAGTTTTATATCCCTTAGCTTATTCATCTTTGTCTTAGCTTAATTAATTCGACCCTAATTCCCCTAAAGACTTAACCTATTTTTCCTTTAAGCCTAACTAAGCATTCTGTCCAAATATAAGCTTAATTTTAAGCTTAGTGAGGCTTTCAGAAAAAAGTTGTAGAAGACAAAGTTGTTAAGACCCCACGAGCTAACCAACTTTTAGCTTCTTTGAGTTTCGAGAAAAAAAAAAAGGGGAAGACACTTGGTGCCCGGGTGAGCAAGACTCGAACCCGGGACCAAGCGATACATCCCCTCTTTTACACACACCACTTACCACTGCGCCCTTGGGTCTTTTTCGTTAAAGACTCAAGGGACTTTGGTTATATACAAGTTTTGGCTTTTAAGCCTAATAAGCTGTTCGAGCTTATTTCGGGGCTTATTCCTTTAGCTTATTTTTGTTTCTTATTTTTTCAGGGGTAGGTAAATGGTAAGATCGATATGTGTGGTATAATTTTCCAGAATTTTACAATAATCTTTTATACTATTTTTTATGATTTTAATTAGAAATTAGTTTATTTTTTGTTTAATAAGTAAAAAAGACTAAATATCAAATAAAATATTTTTGCTTTGTTAGAAAAATTTTCTTATCATCTTGTAGGTAGAAAAATATAATAATTTTTTTCGTAGGGTCATTTTGAATTACTTCTGTGGTCTTTAAAGTTCGGGTCCGGTTAGGATTTTGTGTTGACTCGATTTTGGGTCAAACGAACTCCGTTTTCCCGGTCTATCTTTTTCATTATCGTTATTTGATCCTAGAGTAAGTTAGAACAAAAATTTCTTCGTAGGTTAATTTTTAAATTTTTTTAGTGTCCCACCTTTTTTTCGAGATCACGGCTCTCGTTTTCTAGTTTAATTTCGTAATTTTCGAGTTTTTTTCATAAACCGTTTTAGGTCCCGATATTAATCTAATTTGACTTTTCCAACTTCCCAAACCAATTCTTCCTTCAATCTCAGAATCTTCGATCGATCGATTTACCATTCCTCACCTAGTTCCAGCCTCGTTGGGATAACGACCCGGGAAAGCTCTAAACAACTTCTCGGTTTTTACTGAATTGTGTTTTTACACTTATTTTATATAGGTTACATTTAATATATATTATATATATTTACGGTGTGAATCCAACCAATCAGTCATCTTCTTGGTGTCGGTATCCCAAATAATTGTGTGGCTGAAGCTGCTAAGTCTATTGGTTGTTTGATAATGAAAGCTCCTTTTAAATTCTTGGGTATTTTAGTAGAAGATAATATGTCTTCTAAAAAGGCTTGGGACGAGACGATTAATAAGATGAAGAACGAGGTAGTCTAGTGGAAACTTAATACCTTATCTAATCGGGGGTACGTCATAGCCCTTCTTAAATCGTTCCTTGGCTCCACTCCTATCTAAACAATGTCGATTTCAAGTTCCAAATCTGTTCTAAATTATATGGAGAGCTGCGTAGGAATTTTTTTTAATGCTTTTTCAAAGATGTGATAGAAAAGATTGCTTGGGTCAATGGTCTACATGTGCTGCTTCAAAGGAAATTCGGAGGTGGGAGTTTCTAGTTTCTTTCGCTCCTAATCGGGCTCTTCTTTTCAATGGGTATGGCTCTACCTTTCTCATGATCAACTTCCTTATGGTCCCGAATTATATCAGCTTTACATGGCTTGAATGGTCATGTTCTTTCTGCTGCTTTCAATTCGACATGGAGCTCCATCATAACAGAAGTTAACTCCCTTAAAGTCAAAGGTGTTGATCTCATTTCTCATTGTAAGATTCGTGTGGGAAAAAGGTAACCGGTACAAAGCTTTTGGAAAGATCTTTGATTGAGATAATCTTCTCAAGCTTCCTTTTCCCTCCGTTTGTTTGCTCTTGAAGAGAAATACTGACATATCGGTTGCTGATAAGATGAATACGTCTATCTCCTCTTCTTTTCGTCGTCATGTCCGTAAGGAGGTGTATATCACAACAACTTTATCAGCTTTCGTTAGTTCACTTTGATACGTTATTTTATCCAATATGGTATGACAAAATGGTTTTTGGACTTAAAATGCGATGGTGTTATTTTCAAGTCAAGTGAAGTTCGATCTATGTTTAGATGAGGCTTTTCCTCCCATGACAGCAAGGAAGTTCCTACTCGATGGAATAAAAGTATTCCGATTAAGGTAAACGTTTTTGCTTGGAAACTTTATCTCGATCGTTTACCTACTAGATCGAATTTGTCTCGTAGGAATGTCTCGCTTCCGTCTTTGGCTTGTCCTCTTTGTGATCACGTGCTCGAGGATTCGTCCCATTTATTCTTCAGTCTGTTGTCTCTGTGGCGAAAGATATTTCAGAATTTAATTTGTAGATGGTGTAATTTTGAATGTTCATCCTTATGAGTCGTACTAAGATTTGCTCTCATTGGTTTCAAATCTACCTTTTATGATCTAAGACGAAAGAGGTGTTGGAAGGCTGTTTTACGTTATATCTTGGTGGAGCCTTTGAACTTTATGAACCAATTCTTTTTTTGCTGTCTCCTATTCCCCGAAAGATGGAGCTAATTTTCGACAATATTGTTTACGCCTCTTTTTTATTGGTGTGTAGCTAGATGTAATAGAACTTTGAATTGGGTTAGTTGGCTTCAACACCCTTTTGATTCCTTTGTAATTTACTAGCTCCTTGCTAGTAGTTCTAATAAAGTCGCTGTTCAAAAAAAAAGTAATTACCATAAAAAACTTACCATCTAAATCATTTGTATGAGCTAAGACTAATTGTTGAATAGAATATATTGTTTGAGGGTGTTAACATATAGTACAATACTCCAACACCAACCCCCCAAAATTGAAACCCTAACTCTCCCTTATATCAACTGCTGATCAAACATCAATCATCTGACACCACCAGAAACCCCCAAAATTGAAACCCTTACCGATCAAAACGTTAATCTACATGAAAAAAAACCCCAAAAATTAAACCTAACTCTTGTATTATAATAAGGGTTAATTACTTGAATATGTATTATACATGTCACGTTTTGTTATTGTGTGTACCGAAATTTTTTTTTCTTATCGTGTGTATTGGACTTTAAAATTTCAACCTTTGTGTGTATATTTGCCACTATTTAGCCATGTAAAATGACCACTTTACCCTTCAAAATTTAAAAAAAGTAAGGGTAAAATGGTCACAAATACACACAAAGGTCGGAATTTAAAAGTTCAGTACACACAATAAGAAAAAAAAAGTTCGGTATACACAATAACAAAAAGTGTCAAGTATGATACATTTTTTAGTAATTAACCCTTATAATAATCCGATTTTAGTGCAGGTATGTGGGGAGTATATTCTGGAAGATTTCATGTGTGTGTAACGCATGTTTTAAGAAGTTAAAGCCACACAATTTTGAGCTGCATTGGGTTAAGTGATGAACCACACAATTGGATTAAAGTAAGCCCAATAAAAAACCCAAGTTATCCATCATGCTCTTTAGTAATAGTAATTAACCCTTATAATAATCCAATTTTAGTGCAGGTATGTGGGGAGTATATTCCGGAAGATTTCATGTGTGTGTAACGCATGTTTTAAGAAGTTAAAGCCACACAATTTTGAGCTGCATTGGGTTAAGTGATGAACCACACAATTGGATTAAAGTAAGCCCAATAAAAAACCCAAGTTATTTCCATCATGCTCTTTAGTATATAGATAAATATAATATAATTACCACAATACATTGGTATATGCAGGAGTGAGCAGAAAAACCGAAATAACCGAATAAACCGAAAACCTGAAAACCCGAAAACTCGAAACCGAACCGAACCGAAAGTAACTGAACCGAATCAAATTTGTCAAAATCGAACCGCACTGAACCGAACCGAATTTATATAAATATATATATTTTTTATATATTCCTGTATAAAAAATTACCATTAAAATTGTATCCTAATATAAAAAAACATTTTTTATGCTTGAAATAAATTTTTTTGTTAAATATTTATGTAATTATTTTTTTTTTAATTTCGGTTTTCGATTCGGTTCGGTTTTCGGGTTGACCTCAAAAAAAATTTTGGTTTTCGGTTCTGTTCGGTTTTAAAATTGACCAAAAAAAAAATTAACCGAACTAACCGAACCAATTAACCGAAAACCCCGATAACCGAACCGATCAACACCCCTAGGTATATGGACTGATAAATAGCAGTAACACATTACATTGCAAATGTTGGGTCCCACCGGGCTTTATTAATTAGGGAATGAGTCTACCCATTAAGAGTCGTTTATAATTGGGCTTTACTATGTAGTGCAAGTTAAAGTCCACTTATAGTGCGCTAGACGCGCTAGATTACCTAATCTATATCTATATCTATATTACATTATAAAGTATTTGAGACTATTCTTTAATTAGAAAGTCTGAATTTTCAGATACTTGCTTGTTATGGAAATATTATCTTTTAATCTATATTATTAAGATAAGGATGTGCAATCTTGATCATCAATCTTATTTTAAGAAACCTCATTTTAAAGTGACATATGTCACTTACTAATTAAAAAATCACATTTATTTTTAAATTGAAATATCTTTTTATCTATTTTTTTATAATCTAATTTCACCATATTTTTTAAAATTTTGTGCTCTTTACTTTAATTCAACATCCATTTTTATGTATTTTTATAAATTTTTAGTTTTTTTCATTTTTTAGTGTGTTTATTTTATTTGTATTCAAATTTTTTATAACTTTAATCTTAATTTGAATACAAACTTGACCGGTAAGAGTGTAACATTTGTTCGCCACACAAACAGTCACCAGGCAGGTACCCACCGCTGCATTGCACGGGTACCATGCTAGTTTTAATAAAATTGGGTATTGTTGCTGTTGTTCGCATTAGACTTTGGCAAAGGATGTTACCATTCCAACTTGGAATCCTTATTTCTCCCAACTATCACTCTGAAATTTCATGTGATTTTTTTTCGCGTTTTGAAAATCTGCTTGTCGCAATCTTAGTAAAAAGTGTTAGGCTGTTGCAAAGAAGGAAGAGCAATGGAAAAGCCTCGATCAGAACTTGGGAAAGAGTCCATGACTGTTTCATGTGGCTCTTGGCACTCCCCGTGACACGCATGTAAGTCGATTTCCCTATTTGCGACAAGCTGCAACAAAGACGTTTCAATTATAGCCATTAACATTATGTTAACGCTTCATTCGATTCCTTTATAGATCCCTAATCCCATCATCACTATTCACAAGTATTCCACGCACATATCACAAATACAGCTAAACTTTAAGCTTTTTAGTATAAGTCTATAATTAGTTGTTGATTGTAACCAAATATTTTTGCCTGTATAACATGTGAGGCTGTGAGCTGTGCCGTCTTTGAGGGTGGGCCAAATAGGCGAAGTGAGCGACTGTCCAAGGCCCCAAGTTTTTCAGGCCTAAAATTTATGTTTGATGCATAAACATTGCATGGCCCCAATCTAAAGCTCTTGCTAAAAAATGTCTGAGCCTATATGACAATACACGTAAATAGTTAATATTGTATGCTCTAAAAGAATATACACTTCTCGTTTAGCTATACTTTGATAACTCATTCTAAGCTCTGCCCAAGGCATTTGAAACCTGAGAATGGCCATGTTTGCGAATGGTCCATCAAGTAAGAGGTCATTAGTTCAAATCTCGCACTTTAACTATTAGAATCCAAAGGAAATTGTCAGAGTTGTATTTCTGATTCAAACTACCGATCAAATGTTTATTTCGATTTGCTAAAAAACACATGTAAATATGACACGTAATTGGTGAGTAGTATACTAAATGTGTGAGATACCAGTAGTTATAATTGTATCTTAATTAAACCTATGTAAATTATATAAACATGCGTTTCCTTTGGTACAGTACAGTACAGAGTAAGTGGCCGGCTACGTGCATCCTATAACGTGTTTGTGGGGATACAAGAAATATACTTAAGTGACGGCCTCAAACCTTAAAAAGCGAGAATATAATTTGATTCTTAATGTTTGATGCACCTCCAAAACACCAAAGTAGTAAGGATGGAGAAAATATGTATTCAAATGGTGAATGAATAACAACGTGTCCATCTTTCTCGTCCTTTTAAGACAACAAGACAAAGAAGAGTAGCACGCCCATTGAGCTAAAATGTATCTGCTCAACCGTTCTTGACTAGGATCCAAATTTTGTAGGGTTTTCTAGGTAAATGTTTTAATTGAATATAAGTATCAACCATCTGGGCTAGCTCAGATGGCCACTAAGAGTAACTTTGGGGAGATTGTTCCCACATGCGAGAGGTCTTGGGTTCAAGCCTCGTCGTAAGGGTTTTCCTTCAGGAGCAAAAAAGAAGTGGGGTTTATCTCTTAAGGCGAAGGTTCGAGTCTTGCATACTGCTCAATTGATGTCACTGTGAGCTCGAATCACTAACAACTAACTTGTCGTTCTAAAAAAAAAAATTAAATATAAGTACCAAGTATTCTGAGTTTTAAATCCGAAGTATTCGTATCTCTTAAGATCAGTTTCGAAAAACTATATATGCTCAAATAGTACGTCACTTAGAAATAATAAAACACAAGGAATACTGATTTTAAAAAAATACAAAACATTAGAAGATATTATTTCCATTTTATAAAGAAGTAATTTGATATCTGTGCGTACAGTTGCTTTATGTGTTACATATTTTTGGAGTGGAGAAAATAAGGTGTTTTTATATGATTTATAATGTAGTACAATAACGGCTCGTTTCGAGTTTTATTTTTTGAGCTCAGGATCGACTCGTGGTATATTATATAGACTCGGGCTTGGCTCGAACTTAGCTTGTTTTTATGACTCGCTAATAAAAGATTAACGTTTGGCTCGAGCTCGGCTCGTATTATATCTATTTTGAGCTTGTTAATAAGCTTTTTATTGAGCTCGTTAATAAGATTATCTATAACACAAATGCATAACACAATATATATATATATGACCGTTATTTGCAGAATCATTTTTTTGTACAGAACCACTTTGGACCAATAGAAATTTAGTATATTATTAAATGTTTTTCTTAATTCTAAAGGGTATAATAGGAAAAACACATTTTGACTTTTTTTGAATTTTTAAATTAAAAAAACGTTTTTTTTAAACCTCTTAGTTTTTGGAATTAATTTTTTTTTACTTTTTTTTTTTACAGACAAGTTTAAAAAAAAAGTGCATGTGTTTTTTTAATATTATAAATTTACATATGTTTCTTTCATGAAATTTATTTGCTTAATATGGTAAT
>BQNB010124150.1:0-19984 GCA_026074375.1 Tanacetum coccineum
GAAGGAGAAACTGTATGCAAAATTCTTTAAGTACGAATTCTGGTTGCAAGAAGTATAATTCCTTGGACATGTGCTTAACGGTCATGGCATACATGTAGATCCCAATCAGATTGAAGCTGTTAAGAATTGGGAAGCCCCTAGAACTCCATCCGAAGTTCGTTCATTCTTACGTTTAGTATGATATTACTGTCGATTCATTGAGAATTTCTCCAAGATCGCTAAACCACTTACCATCTTGACTCAGAAGAATAAGACCTATGACTGAGGTAAGGAACACGAGGAGGCATTTCAGATCTTAAAGGACAAGTTATGTAATGCACTTATTCTAGCTCTCCTCGATGGACCAAAAGACTTTGTAGTATACTACGATGCGTCAGGTCTAGGACTAGGTTGTGTACTAATGCAGATAGGTAAGGTGATAGCATATGCCTCTAGATAGTTAAAGATTCATGAGAAGAATTACACCACCCATGATTTGGAATTGGGTGCAGTTGTATTTGCCCTTAAGATCTGGAGACACTACTTGTACGGGACAAAGAGCATCATATACATTGACCACGAGAGTCTCTAGCACATCTTTAATCAGAAGGAGCTGAATATGCGTCAACGTTGTTGGATAGAGCTATACAGCGACTATGACTGAGAGATTCACTATCATCCTGGTAAGGCAAACATAGTAGTTGATGCACTAAGTAGAAAGAAGAGAATTAAGCCTAAGATAGTTCGAGAAATGAACATGACCATACAGTTGAGTATCAAGGATAAGATACTAGCAGATTAGAATGAAGTAGTTGAGGTCGTCAATGCACCAACAGAAATGTTATGAGGGCTTGACAAGCAGATAAAACATAGGAGTGATGGAGCATTGTACTATCTAGATCAAATATGGGTTCCTTTGATGAGTGATGTGAGAACCCTGATAATGGACGAAGATTATAAGTCGAAGTACTCATTACACCCAAGAGCTGATAAGATGTACTATGACCTTAGGGATATGTACTGATGGCCGGGAATGAATAAAGATATAGCCTTGTATGTTAGTAAATGCTTGACTTGTTCGAAGATTAAGGCTGAACATCAGAGGCCATCCGGTTTAATGTAGCAACGTAAGATTCCTAAGTAGAAATGGGAGAGAATGGCCATGGATTTTGTCATGAAATTTCCAAGGACCAATAGTGGACATGATACAATATGGTTCATTGTTGACCGATTGACTAAGTCTGCTCATTTTTTACCTATGCGTGAAGATTATGAGATGGATAGGTTAGCTAGACTCCACCTTAATGAAATCGTAGTAAGGCATGGTGTGCAAATCTTGATCATATCCGATCGCGATGGTCGTTTTATGTCATGATTTTGGTAGTCAATGCAGGAGGCATTAGGAACTAGGTTGGTGATGTGTAAAATTGTTTTAATTAATTAATTGCTAAGTTTTAAATTTATAAAACTCGTCTACCGATACACGCACTAACGAGAAGAGAACTCGGTCGTATATAGTGCAGTAATTTGGTAAATCCGAGGTCGTCCCAAGAGCTAAGGTTTACTATTTTTAATTTGATTATGTCACGTTTGAAAATGGTTTTAAAGTTGATTTTAATAACTACAGAAAAGTAAATGCAATAAAGTAAATTGATAGAATAATTCAGGGAGAAAAGCGTGCTAACCTAACCATTTCATTACTAATGCTATGATTACATTTTCCAATGCAATGTTTAATTATAAGTTCCATTAGTGGTTCTAATATCGACAGACCTGAATTGGCATTTAAGGTCTGTTTTATACTTACTCTGCAATCCTATATTCCTCTATGATCACACGAGCAGGGCATCCAAGTTAGTAGTGGTTAATTCCTAACTACCCTTAAGACCAATTGTAACAACCCTAAAATTTCACCAATGGAATATAACAACCCATAATTTTCATTAATGTAATATCCATCTATTAAATTAGATGCACTGTAATATCCATATATTAAATTAGATGCACTATAATATCTATCTATTATATACCACCTTATTACAGGGAAATTTTTGCTTTATCTCATTATGCAACGTAACTTGCATCTTTAAAGTAAACGAGCTCACACAACCTCTACCAATGCCATCTATATCAATGTTCATATCATGTAAACATCCTAATATATCAAGTCTATATCTTAATATCATTTTTACCAAGTACATTATCCATTTAACGTACCATTTACAACGTTACATCAAAACAAGCATTATCCGTTAACGTTTATTCCAAAAACCCTAATTTCATGTCAAAGCAAATGTACAAGCCTTCAAGCATGTGTACAAGTGATCAATTCATAATATTTAAATCACATTTTCCCTCCTAAATCAAAGTACAACTCATTTGAGCTCAATGTACAAGCCAATAAAGCATAAATTCAAACTAGCTCATTTCCCTCCAAAATCTTAAGGATTTCGTACCACCTCTTTAGCACTAATTACAAGCACTCAATACACCATATTTAAACACTTTTCCCTCTCTAATCTCAGCTCCTACACTAACCCTAAAACCTAAACCCTAAACCCGAAAACCCTAGCAAACCCGTTACACCCTTAAACTAGTTCATAATTTTCAGAAATCTGATCCGTTGATAAAACATAGGATCTGGGAAAAATCAATAGGCTTTGGGTATTAAGTAAAAATACTAGGTTGTAGCCCTATGTCTTGTGATCATTTTGCCGGTTGACTCAACCCGATTCGATGTCGGATGAATTAGTTATAGCCGAAATGGCAAAAGTACGCAGATTCTGCACACCTGTAGTAAATGGCTGTTATCTCTAAATTTTTGTATAGTAACCCCTAAATATGTAAAACTAAAAGTTGTAGAGGACTCAAATATCTAACCATGCTTACTGGTTTGAGCTTCATCGCAGTTACGGTTTTTAAATGTCAAATAAATTACCGAGACTGATGTTGGCTGTCAAAAAACAACCATGTATAAACTAAATAAACACCTCAAGCCCCTCCATGACTCACCACCACCTTCATCACCATGACCTCACCACCACATCACCATCACTCCAGCACCTTACAAGCACCTCCATCACCTCCTTGTAAGCTACTACCACAACTTACACACTAAGTAAGCTACTTGTCACCCCTTTGATTTTCGAACCCCTCCCCACCTCTTACACCTCATCCTAGCTTTCCATTAGTCATTTATCTGATCTTGGCCACCACACCAAGTATTCTTGGTCACTACGTTTCCTAAACTTGGTCCCTAAGTGTTTTCAAACACTATATATACACGCATGCATTCATTCTTTCAAACACACCTCAAAAACTCATCACCACTCAAATGGAGTTCTAACTCAGACCAAGGAGGATCAAGTGAAGTCCCTAAGATCATAATTGAAGCCAAGAATCAAGAGAAAGAAGCCATTGAAGCCATTTCTAGGCGTACGAAACCAAAAACCCTCATTCGACCCATTTTAGCTCAAGTAAGCTCAAAATCTTGTTCAATAAGCTCATAATCTGTATTAGAACTATCATAAGGTCTATTAGATCCTATATGAACTCTTGTTAAAGCCTTTTCATCCTCAAACCCATGCGTTTTTGGTTAAAACCCTAAAAAGAACCCGTTTTGATTTTCTATCTAACGAATCATTTTTCTAAACTTTTGTTATGTCAGAACATCTTATTTTTGCTTATTCTAATAAGCTATAACCTGAAAATATCATTTGGAACCTTAAAATAAGCTTGCATGGCTTTTTGGACTTGATTTGTAAATCGTTTCCATGCAAAGGGTATATATCGTAACTTTCTGAAATTTATAACTAGATGGGATGAGAATATCATTTTCCTAAAGTTATAACTATAAGGACCTATCTTGCCAAGTTTCAAAGTTAAATGTTTAAATTATATATACTTTATATATAAAGGGCTAAACTTGTAAAAATTTATAAACCAAGGGTATATATTGCCATTTTTACAAACTTAAAAATATAAAATATAATATTTTTATATAAATTATAAAAATATATATCAATATTATAAAACTCGATTCTATAAAAACCTGACACATTTATCGTTATTAATCATCAATCGACGCATTATAAAACAATTATGTTATATATCTAACGTAATTTATCATCGACTAACTTTTGAAGAAACTTAAAATCTTATCATATCACGTTACTAGGGAATTTAATGTGAGAGGTTCCATTTGAGTATTTGTTTTGACGAGTTTGTTGGGTTTACGATTTAAAGTGCCCTGACTCCTCAAACGAAACTACATGGCCTCTGGATTATGATAGCCCGAATAGTGATACAATATTTCCATAAGTTAATAAATCAAAGTGATACGTTAAACTTTATGAAGTTTTATAATATAAACCATCACACTAAGACTTGACATATTACCTCAGGTTGCGTTATGAAGCCGTTACTTTCATTTCATATACTTTTGCCATCAATCAGATTTCCCTTGTTAAGGTGAGTTCATAACCTCGCCTTTCAATCTTTTGAATGTTTTATAAACCCGCGAGGGGGTTACATGCTTAAACCATAAATTCAAGTGTTTTTACAACTGTATTTTATCCAGATATATTATTGCCTAAGTACCTTCCAGTGCCACTATTTCCATATCATGAATCATTAATTACTTGCATTGCGCGTGAACGTGAATATTATGGATAGATTTATCGGGGTGTGACGACTCCCGTTGGTGTGCCTATACTTTTGGTACCAATAGCACTATATTTGACTCAATAGGTAACCTTGGCAAGTTACCTTTTAACGGGGACAATTGTTCCTCAACCAATGTCACTACTGTGATTTCCATGTTAACGTATTGATGTCATGAGCTTAGGGGAATAACACTATTTTCCATAATAATTGTACTTATCACAATTATTACACTTATGGGTGTATAACAACGTAACCCACTGTTTATAATAACTTGTATTCAAACTGTTTTCCATAATGATTATACTCATTCTAATTATTACAAACTATGGGTGTATAACAACGTAACCCACTATTGAACTTGTACTCAACTATTATAACTGAACACCTATGAATCTCACTCAACCTTTGTGTTGACCCATTTATCATGTTTTTCTCAGGTAATTGAGCAACTTATGGCACGGAGTGGCACGGACTTGAAGATGGCTAAACTTGTTATCATTCAAACTTTATGTTTCAAGATTTTGGGACCTCCTTTGTAAAACTCTGATATGATATTGAATGATAACTAAATTTTCCAAAATGTCTCTTTATGATTCCTTTTCTATGATTATGTCTGTTGATCCATGAAGTAATACCCCAGATTATCTTCCGCTGCTATATGTCAAAAATGGGGGTGTTACACCAATCTACAATCTAAAGTGATTATTAACCCCCTCTGAAAGATTTCTTGTGCTTTTTAAGTATTTAATATGGCAAAGGCGATAACTTGGTCAATTCCTAAACTAAGGATAGGTGTCAAGCTACCCTAGTACCCCGCTAATCCCAGGTTCAACATGGTAAGTCTAATATCAGGATTAACAAGATCTATGTCACCCTCTATACTACCAAAATATAGGGATCAATGAAAGACTATAAGGATATCTAACAGAACCATAATTGAATAGGAAACATTAATCATAACAATAGTAAATACATGGTTAGGCCAGCACTTAGAGTGCTTAGCTGCTCATGGTAACAGAAATGCAAGAATTAATGAAAGTAATCAAGGATTAAATCATCATTGTTCTTACAGTGAATGTTATGAACAATTAAATACAAGTATTAAGTAAAGTGACTTCTCTCTTGGACCTTCTGATGAAATGCTTCAAACCTTGGGGGCTTGGATCACCCCTTTTGGCTGTGTAGTGAGTTGTGGAAGTGAGTGATGCTGAATGAGCCGGATGAGGGCTCTATTTATATAAATCGAAACTGTTACGGTGTAACCTTTATGAGATGTTACATCGTAACCTTGCTACGTAGGCTTCCAATCTTTTAGGCTAAAATGATGTTACGATGTAACCTTGTCGCCTATGTTACGCCATAATGCTGACTCGGATAAATCATCTTCTATGAATTTTGAATGTTACGGCGTAAAGTAGGAGATGCTTTACGCCGTAAAAGGTGTGATGATTCATTTCTTCATTAGAATATGTTACAGCGTAATCCCTCGGGGGTGTTACGCCGTAAACTGCCTTGAACTCTTCACTTTAGTACATTTATGTCCAAATCACATGTCTTTTGCTAAAATGCTCACTCAATCCTTGACAAGTAAATATAAACAATTTAGTACATTTTTAGACATTTATAACATATTTATAAGCATTCTCATTAGGAATTTGATATTAAAATGTATTAACTATTTGATGTTATCAAATATCCCCCCATTTGACTTCTACTTGCCCTCAAGTAGAACTGTTTAGAATAATTTATAAAAAGATTTCCCCAATTTAACTCGGAGAAATTAATTTATAAGTTACTTATTCTAGAAAATACCAGAGCCGAACACCTCATGAAAAAGGGGATTGAAAACACTCAACTCTCATTACTTATCTAAGTGTTTCATTTCTGGGTGATCACTCAATTGCACAGTCATAGCATGTATTCTATCATAAGTTTGAAAAGTACACAAGTCTCTACCAACTAGAATTAGGGTCTAAATAGTCTTAAAGGCAACATGGGTGACAAACAGGTTTAAGGGTAAATAATTATGCAGTCCTTTTCCAAAAGTGTTACACCAACAAAGGCGACAAAATCACATATACACATCGATAACGATAAAATAGACATACATGATTGCAATCAAATCCCTCATTCGAGCAAAACCAATGGTTGAGATGTAGAAGGATATAGGGTAGGATAAGACACGAGATACATAATAATTATTGTTAAATAAAAACACGAAACAAATAGTCTAAAGTAATCTAAGGTTGTCATAACTAGCTATTGTCTATCCTGTCCAAGAGTCTAAGTCCGAAAATCTTATCTTCAATAATGGGCTACTAGCTCCATTCTTCATAATCATTAAGATGACCTATAGTTGCACCATTTTACATTTTTTGCACATGGATGGCCTTATAATTGCACCATCATTTTTTCAAATATACAGATGCTACATAGATTTATATCTTTTTAATTATCGCTCCCTACAGCGTTTGATATTATCCACACGTCTCCCCACTTGAGTATGAACAATATCGAAAATGATGACATAGGGGGGTCTTTATATTGATCATTATTGATTGGTCTTCCACGTATGCATAAATTTTCTGCCCATTTCCCTCGACCATGGACTTAAGTAGCAGAGATTTCAACACAAAGAGAATAAAAGACTACGGGTAGGCTAAGGTGAAATGGTGTAACGACACATATAGGGGGGGTGTGGTTTTTAAAACAAACGATTTGATTAACATGGTGATCCTAGGGTAGTTTACGCTAACATTGAGGGCAACAAAGGTTTTACCAAGGGAGGTCGACAAGGTCAGTGTGACAAGTCAATAAACACATACACAACTTATAGGCTTATTGGTAATTTCCTAAGATGTTTGCTTCTTGAATCGTCTATTCCAACTAACCAATTAGGTCTTGACAAGAATGTACAAGCCAAGTACTAACGTCTACTAGTACTACGGCACTTCTCATATATTTTGGTGGATCTTTTTGTATAAAATATGGAATTGGAATATTAGGCTTAACCTCACCAATTAAAATTACATGATAAATAGTGTGTCGACAAAGGTTAATTCTTTTTATAGTTCAGTAAGAAACAACATGTCAAAATTTAACAATTGTCACCATATTCCAAGAAAACTAGTAATCAAAGGCAAATATAGGTCAAGTGGTAATTATACTCCCATCCCCCCACTTGGTTTGTACAATGTCCCTATTGTACATGAAATAATAAAATAAGAGTAGAATTAAAATAAAAGACTCCACTGAGTGTTGCTCTCCTCTTCGAATGATGACTGCAAGAGATGAATTCTTACAAAGTGTCTATAGAACAACCTCGTTTACTCTGAAATCACTAAACAAAAACAAGCATTAAATGTTCATAGATAAATATACACTAAAATCTAACTCACTTTCGTAGGAATCATGGTTGCATTTAGCATATGCAACAAGCCTTTTAAACCACTTGGTGGTATAAGTGGACAAGTAAAGTCTCGTGAGGGTTTCCAAAGAACATACCCACAAAGTTCATTTACTTATACACGGTTTTTGAAAAGGTTTCAAATAGATTTTTGGTTTTAGAAAAGATTTTATGGCGTAACCATGAGATTGGTTACGCAGTAAACATGTGGTTTTAAAATTTTGGAAATTTAAACTAAGAAGGATACGACGTAACTAACTTAGGACATTATGCCGTAATTATATATGTTACAACGTAACCAATGTGGTTATGTCCAGACAGAACCTTGCTACCACATGAAAACGAGTCGAGGAGACCTCGAATTCCACTTCCTTATAGCGAGAACCTGCAAAATAAGAGAGAAACCAACAAAAACCAACTAAAATTCAAAATCCTACATGCATTTCATTATTTAAAGACGGGTTGTCTCCCGACAAGCACTTTTGTTTATTAACGAGTCTTTAAGTTAGACTCAAACTAACTCTACGTTTTCCTAGTAGTTCTCTTTTCTTCATCCATCTCCTTTCTGGTTTTTTCCATGAATCTAGATCCGTTAACTCTTCCTAATGTTAGGACGTCATCCATTTGTTTAGTTTTACTTATGAAACTTTTCCTATTTTTGAATGTGTATCGATAGACTTCAAAAGTTTCACTTTTAACTAACACAGGTGTGTAATCTATCTCCTCTATTTTATTTTGCCATAGCTCCTCTTCCTCGAATCCTTTATCATACCATAGTTTGGTTGTATCATGAAACTTTTCACATTTCTCCCATACTTCATCCAAGGCATATCTCTTCCTTCCTGCTTTTAACTCATATTTGTTTACCAACTACTTAATTTCATTGTCAAACTCTTCCTTGTATAGATCAAATCTCCTAGAGTATGGGTCGTCCCGTGTCCTTCTGAAAACAATCTCAAAATTAAAGTTTTCTTTTATCCATTCCTTAAACATTTTACACTTAATAGTTTCACTGATATTTGTATGTCCTAAATTAATTTTTACCCACTCTTCAAATGAATTATCCCTAAGACGTGGTTTCTTAAGTTGTGTTTGGAAGACGTCAGGGAAGTAGGTGTTTATGCGCAAAGTGTCATTCGGTGGGCTATTACTTTTTTGAGGAATGTATGAGTGGGGGTATTCATGGTGAAAGTCGTATGATTCAGCATACGCTGTGGCTCTTCGTGATTTAATGTTAAAGTCATAATTCCGTGCTACCCATTTGAAGTATCGCCGTTCACGAGTTACATCATCGATATTCTTGTTTTCGTACCTTACTTTAAGGAAGTCAACAAATATCATCCCATTTCCCCTAACATTTTGTCTTTCATGATCTCGAAAACATATCTATTGCTTGAGCATCCCACTTTCCTCTTGTCCATAAATAGCATCATATCCACTACAAAAGCTTAAATTGGGATTGTAAGTAGGCTACTGTCTGCAATCCTTCTCACAATCCATAAAAGTTATACAAACAGGTTTGCAAACATGCCATCTTGATACTATATTTTCTAAGAGATGGCTTCCTACTTCATCATCTTGACTACCTTAAAGCTCCTGCATATCATTACTTAAATCATTAGTGACTATGCTTTCATTGCTATAGGAAGGGGTACCTCGCTGCAATAACAAGAACGCAAGGGAATCATAAAAGAATACATCATTTTCAATCTCAAGAGGGTTAAAGTTTTCGCTTTCTTGGATAGAGCTTGCCATGTAAATTTATTCACCTATTCCTAACGAAATTTCTCTTCTGAAAACATCTATTTGAGCATGTATTGTTGCCAAAAATGGTCTACCTAAAAGCACTGTTTTGTTACGTCCTTCTAGCATGTCAATAACTACAATGTAGGAATGGAACAAGAACTTATCGATTTTTACTAGGATATTTTCCACAATTCCTAATGGGGCCTTCTTTGTCATATCCGTCATTTCAACTACCATGCTGGTTTCTTTAAGGTCAGCCAATTTCAAATGTTCAAATAATGATTTAGGCATCACATTAACACTAGCTCCTAAATCAACCATAACATATAACTTAAGATTACCAATAGTGCAAGGAAGAGTAAAACTTCCTAGGTTCATTTCTTTAGGTGGTAGCTGGCATGGTAAGGTTTCTAAACTGTCATCTTCTTCCTCTTCCGTTACGAAAGATATTCCCTGAATTTTGCTAGTCCTACTAGAAGGTGCTTTAATTTGAGCTTTTTTATAAATTGACTTGCACTCTTCAACCACTGTTTTGAGGATGTTAATTAAGGCATCCTCCTCTTCCTCATTATCTTGCCCAGTCATGCGTTTACTCATTTCTGCATTCAACCATTCATCTACATCTTTGTCAAAACTTACTTCTTCATCTTCATGATGAGAGTTAGGTGCAGAGAGATTAAAGTCATTTGGGTCTTTTTCTAAAGGTTCATGTGTATCTTTGGTAAGTGGCTAGGCAGGTTTGAAATAAGGGGGAAGTGAGGGAGAATAAGCATTGGTTTTCAGTTTGTCAGGGTGATGCTTATTTTCCAAGACCTTACTTCTTTCAAGGGTGGTTGATCCTGAACTCCTAGTACAGGGTTGAGCATAACCCCAGGGATCCCTTTTTATCTCTGCCTCATACCCCATATATTCTGCAATAGTCATATTTTCGATATCCTTTGTTATCATCCTACCAGATTTAGTTCTAGCCATTCTATGTGCTTGGTTTTCTTGTGTCAACATTAGATATTGCTCAATGGTGAGGTTTTCAATGTCTACCTCGTTCATCATGTTTCCTGAAAAATTAATGAAAATTTTAGAAATCAAACTACAACTAATATTAGCTCTCCGGCAACGGCGCCAAAAACTTGATGTGTAATTTTGTTTAAATAATTAATTTCCAAGTTCTAAATTTATAAAGCTTGTCTACCGATACACGCACTAACGGGCATAGAACCCGGTCGTATAGAGTGCAGTAGTTTGGTAAATCCGAGGTCATCCCAAGAGCTAAGGTTTACTAGTTTTAATTTGATTATGTCACATTTGAAAATGGTTTTAAAGTTGATTTTAATAACTACAAGAAAGTAAATGCAATAAAGTAAATTGATAGAAAAATTCAAGGAGAGAAAAACGTGCTAACCTAATCATTTCGTTACTAATGCTATGATTACATTTTCCTATGTAATGTTCAATTATAAGTTCCATTAGTGGTTCTAATATCGACAGACCTGAATTGGCATTTGAGGTATGTCCTATACTTACTCTGCGATCCTACATTCCTCTACGATCACACGAGCAGGGCATCTAAGTTTGTAGTGGTTAATTCCCAACTACCCTTAAGACCAATCTATAATCTAAACCGATTATTAACCCCATCTGAAAGAGTTCTTGTGCTTTTTAAGTATTTAATATGGCAAATGCGGTAATTTGGTCAATTCCTACACTAGGGATAGGTGTCAAGCTACCCTAGTACCTCGCTAATCCCAGGTTTAACATGGTAAGTCTAATATCATGATTAACAAGATCTAAGCCACCCTCTATACTACCAAAACACAGGGAACAATGAAAGGCTATAAGGATATCTAACAGAACCATAATTGAACAGGAAACATTAATCATAACAATAGTAAATACATGGTTAGGCCAGCACTTAGAGTGCTTAGGCGCTCATGGTAACAGAAATGCAAGAATTAATGAAAGTAATCATGGATTGAATCATCAATGTTCTTATAGTGAATGTTATGAACGATTAAATACAAGTATTAAGTAAAGTGACTTCTCCCTTGGACCTTCTAACGAAATGCTTCAAACCTTGGGGGCTTGGATCACCCCTTTTGGCTGTGTAGTGAGTTGTAAAAGTGAGTGATGCTAAATGAGCCGGATGAGGGCTCTATTTATATAAATCGAGGCTGTTACGGCGTAACCTTTATGAGATGTTACGTCGTAACCTTGCTAAGTAGGCTTCCAATCTTTTAGGCTAAAATGATGTTACGGCGTAACCTTGTCGCCTATGTTACGCCGTAACGCTAACTCGGATAAACCATCTTCTATGAATTTTGAATGTTACGGCGTAAAGTAGGAGATGATTTACGCCGTAAAAGATGTAATAACTCATTTCTTCATTAGAATATGTTACGGCATAATTCCTCGGGGGTGTTGCGCCGTAAACTGCCTTGAACTCTTCACTTTAGTGCATTTATGTCCAAATCCCACGTCTTTTGCTAAAATGCTCACCTAGTCCCTGAAAACTAAATATAAACAATTAAGTAATGTTTTTAGACATTTATGACATATTTATATGCATTTTCATTGGAAATTTGATATTAAAATATATTAACTATTTAATGTTATTAGTTGGGCATGAGTACGGCTTACCATCCACAAACCGATGGTCAAAGCAAGCGTACTATTCAAACCTTGAAAGACATGCTCAAAGCATGCGTCATGGACTTCGGGGGAAGTTGGGACGTTCATCTTCTATTGGTTGAGTTTTCCTACTACAACAGTTATGATTCTAGTGTGAGATGTTGATGTAGTCTAAAAATAAGAGATAACACAAATCGATCCTGTTGATCCACACGAATATCAGGATCGATCCTTTCAACAATCGTTGATTCGAATGAATTCTGATTATTAGGATAATTTAGCAAAATGGCCAAAATTGGACTTTTTGTATTTCTTGAACTAAATAGCTATGGTTACAATACACTTATTAAATAGGAAGGAAAAAGTGAAATGGGCCTCAAAAGACAAACGGGCCAAAAGTTATGTTAAAAACAAAAGTTTAAAATTCCCGAAAAACACGAAAATGTAAATAACTCCTAAAATATAATAATTCGGGGCTCGAAACTTCCGTAACCCAACTACGTTAAGGTTCGTTGGAATTCGAAACGAGGGCCTGAATTTACCTGGGAACGTGAGGATCAGATGAGACTTAAATACCCGCATCTCTTTAGCTCTACTACTAGTTGAATTTCAGGGCGAAATTCTTTTTAAGGGGGGTAGAATGTAACCCTTGTGGATTTTCTAGTTCATGATGCTCTATTTTGGTCCCTTGACTTTTTGACTTTTACTGTTTTCAGTCGGAACAGTTATCGTATTTCGGTAGCCAGTCTTATTATCTAGTTGATTCGGTAGCTCACTTATTTCTTTAAATTATCTTATTGTGGATGATTTTATCTGTATTTAATCAATTT
Source organism: Tanacetum coccineum (assembly GCA_026074375.1). Classification (NCBI taxonomy): domain Eukaryota; kingdom Viridiplantae; phylum Streptophyta; class Magnoliopsida; order Asterales; family Asteraceae; genus Tanacetum; species Tanacetum coccineum. Next base: position 13,252 of record BQNB010124150.1, read on the forward strand.
CCGAGAGGTTGTCTCGCAAACGAATTAAAATGTCAAACAACGCGTTTCGGCTCGCCCGTAAATGGTCAATACTTAATCTAAATCAATTTAACCTCAAAACACATGGTGTAAATATTCTAAGTTTATGTAAATATATTTTTACATTCATTAAAAATATAAGAAAACTTCAAGTCACGTTTTAAATTACAAACTATGGATGTTAGTTAACCCGACAAGTGACGAAAGGCACCTTGGATCCCCCTAGGATACCTTAGGCGTTCGATCCCCCCAAGAAAGCAAGAAAGCCATTTTCTAGGAATGTTGTCTAGTGCATGAATGTATAATTTGTCCCACCTCTCATTCAAACACACACACTTCAAAGAAAACACACAAAAAAATCTCTCTCCCCTCTTTCTCTCTTGTCTCATCCAACCACCAACACACACAAAACACATCATTTTTCCAACTCTGATTTAAAAACATGTAGGTTTAAGTTCATCCGGGTTGATTCTCATAGGCGTGGGTTCATAAAAACAACATTTGGGTTGTCGGTTTCGTGTTAATCTCATCTTCAAAACCCTCTTTTGTAAGTCATCTTATTTTAAATATTCTTGTCCTTTTAGTAGTCTAATGATGCATAAATGTTAGTTGTAAGGTGCGTTTTCAAAAAAAAAACAAAAACAAAAAAAATGAACGAAACTACATAAAGGGTGCGTTTGGGTTTCGAACCAAAAGAAAAAGGAAAACTAGGGTTGGTTACTTTTACATAATAGTTGCGTTAGTGAGAACATTATTTGCTTATTATAGATTTTTGCTTATTCGACTTATTGATAAGTTTTGGTGAGCTTATTTTAAGCTTATATGGCTCGAACACCACAAGGAACAAAAAGAGAATGGTTTTAGTTATTTACCTCTTTTGTCATATATTTATAGCTTATTTTGATAGCTTATTTTAAGGACTAAAAGTACCACATAGCTTATTAGCTTATTTAAAAGCTAAATATCAAAGTTTTAGGCTTATGCGACCCACGACCCAATAAGGCCCAATAAGCCGCGGCTTATTATGGACCTTATTTTGGTACGACTTATTTTCAAGGCTTTTGGTTATAGCTTATTTTGATATTTAAGAACTTGTGTAGCTAAACGGCTTAATGATAAGCTAAAAATAGCTTATTGTGGGCTTAAGAGGCCACGACCAAATAAGCTAAGCCTAATCTATGGCTTAGTCTTGGTCCGTGAGCCTTGGCTTATTTTTGGGACTTATTCGTTTGACTTATTTTCTTAATGGGCTTTAGTAATGGACCTAAATCAAATCTTAAAACTAATAACAAAATTTTGAACTACTAATGGGCCTTAAAGCCCAATAAGTGAAAACTAGTGATTTAAACGCCTAAAACGGACTCTTGAAAACGATTATTACTTATATATATAAGGATAGTTGGATAGTCGTTTGGAAAAATGTGTCTTGATAAACGTCGCGAAATATAGATTTTTGGTCGTTTTGTCGAAATTGATTTATTTAAGGGAAAAGGTTTGAAAAAAATGAGGTTTATAACCTTGGAAACGACTTATAAACGAACGGGTCACGCCGAAATTTCATAAAAATATTATACTTAGAATATTTTGCTAGAACATAATTTCTTAGAAATCCGATAAAAGACGAAATAATATAATATTATTATTTTAATAAACCGACAAAAAGACGAAAAATATATTTTATAACTTTATACATTATAAAACTTCTATTAATGATTTAGCGTAACTAAAACTTGTCATTTTTCACAACTAATACAATTAAACTAGGTAACTTGAGACTACCGTATAGATTACCGGAACATATGTATTAATAACTATTATCTAAGTCTTGATATTTTTACTCGTCTATTTTCTTAAGAAGTATAAGTGTATGCTATCTAACATACATACTTTGATATATTTCCTTCGAGTCTAAATCACCAATCACTACGCAACCAATAACAACTAAAAGCAGTAATACGAAAACATTTTCAAAACTCCTATGCATCAAATCCAAATAATCCATTTCAAAAATATTTCTAAGTTGATTAAACCTCTAGGTCGTGTCAGAAAGACGTTGTATGCCGTTGTTTGATTACCATTCTCTCTTCTACTTATCATTCTGTTAAGGTGAGTTCTCGTAGCCTCACTTTTTTTAAAACGCTTTTTCGTTGGGGGAAAATGATACTCAAATTCTATTTCAACTACTTTTACTACTATGCAAAATCTCTTATTTCTTTTTGGACAATGCTATATGACTATGATTACGTGAATGAATGCTATGTGAATGCTATGAAATCTATTTATGCGAAGTTCCATTTGGACTTCTACTCAATACTACTTAGCCGACTGTGTAGCTCCAGCTGGTAGTCGATAGGTTTGGAAGTCTATATGCGCGTGGAAAACTATTGATTTGTTGATTGGGTTTGGGATATCCTGATATGATGTGTTGTTTTCTTGGAATTCTAATTACTACTGTTTGCATTCTGCTTTCATATTGCACTATTGTCCACTACTTAAATTCTGGCACATCAACTAGGTTTACTTCTAAACCTACGAGCTCACCAACGTAATGTTGACCTTTTCAAGTATCATTTTCAGGTATTGCGAATAATCAGTGAGATCAGGATAGCAGGCTTTAGCAGACCTAAGGGCATCCTTAATGGATCTTATCTTGAAAGACTCGCATTTGAGAACTTTGTTTCAATTTAGCTTTTTGTTTATTTTAAGGCATGTATTACCCCCATGTGTGGGAGCTTGGTTGTAATACTTAGACTATGTGTTGTGTTCTTCGACCTGTCTTGACTTAAGTTTCATACTTGTTGTCGGAAGACGTCGTGACACTCTTATGATATGCATTCTAGTTTTCTCTATATTGTTATCTTGTGTTATGACGATCAATCCTCCGTCACGCCTCGTGTTTCCGCCTGATTCGGGGTGTGACACGACTTTAGTTCGTTCAACACAAGGGAGTTAGGAGAAGGAAGTATCAATTTGAATACCACAGTTGGGGACGAGGAAGATGAAGTGGAGGAACTTTGTCGATCTTGTCCCATCGGTAGAGACCAAGCAAAGAGGAAAGCGAAAGCGGGGTCTGTGGCAGGTTCAGAAAATGCCCTTGATGTGGAATCGTTGGCCAAGATGATAGACAACGAGTATGTAATGGCCAACGACCCTTACAACGTTCAAAAGAGCCAAGACATGTCGAAGTTATTGCGGATAAAAAACAAGGAGCTGGAACTCAAGGTTGCGGAGCTGGAAATCCGACGTTTGGAGAATCGTCAAAGAGACGAAGCGTTATATGAGACGACGACCGATGAAGACTTGAAGGCGATACTCAGGAAGAGGCTATTCGGTTGATTTCAAGTTTTTAATCTATCTATGTAATGTTTACGTTTTAATTTCGTACGCGTACACTTTTTAATTTATGTAATGTAACGTTTTTAAATTTTTAAATAATAAAAGTTTTAGTTATTAATAAAAAAATGGGTTGTCCGGTGAGGGATAGTGTGTTTGATAATAGTGAATTGTGAGAGGGAGTGAGAGTAAAAAGTAGGAGAGAGAAAACTAACGTAACACTGATGTGTCCGAGTGTCCGGTGAGAGGATGTTTTTAATGGTAATGGATATATTGTAAGATATATGGTATAAGATATGAAAACAATTGCCGTTCTAAATAAATAATTGTTTACGCTTTTAATTATATACCGGAATATGCAACGTAAGGTTTATATACGTTCAAGCACTAAAAAATCAGTGATCATATGACATTCCTCATGTGAACTGGCTATAAATATTGGTTTGTTGTATGTATGTGATTCTCAATGATCAATTTTATCATATTTATATGAGTATCTACTATGGATATAGCATTTTTGTGTTGATTGTATGCTTAATATCGAATGAAAAATTGACAAAATCATTGATTGTATGCTTAATCGGCTGTTTGAATTGCTAGGGCATCTTTAAAGGTTGAGTAATGACTTTTTTGCTCAAAAATGGTAGATGAAAGTTTATTATGATTGAAGTAATAGCTTTTTTACGTCAACAATCCTCAATTCATTTGATGAATGACTCGGGCGTTTTGTTCGCCGTAATTTGACATAATTTGATGTAATATACATTTCAATCCTATTTGGTTGACATTAAGGTTGGAATTGTAATTCATACATTACGTAGAGTGTTTGTTTTGCTTTGGAAAATGAATTGAACTCCCCCAATTATATCCAATGTTGTGATTTAGATTACATAGCAATATAGATAGAAAGTTTTCAGTTACGTTGTAATTCATATTTTACAATTAAACAAGTTTGGCTTATCTCAGGATCCTACGTGATTGCGCACGCTATCATAAACTTGATCAAGGAAACTCAAAAGCATAGTCGTTAAAAGTATGCTTTTATGTAACTAAGAAAAAAAAAACAAGCCATTAAAAAAAAACCACTCTCTAAAAAAACAATTTTCTCTCAACTCCAATAACCGTTTTCTCACCGTCCACCATTGACAAAAATACAATAAAACTGCACTTTCATTAAGAATTACGTGCTTATTCTTAAATTCAGCTACTGATTCCGATTCAGCTTGTAATTCTCCACATAAACCCACCACTTTTAGCAAATTTCGAGCTGTTTTGAGAAATGGTGATTTGGCGCCAAAAATTCATTTGAATTTTTTGTCTTAATTCTGTAATTGTTCTGCCTTTAAGTGTGAGATTGGTGCTCCTGTTGTTGAATTGGATAGCTAATTGTGAAATTAGTCACTAATTGAGTGCTATATGAATTTCCCCCAATTCTGGTAAACCCTAAAATGAGATCTAAGAGAATTGTTAAACCGACTAAGATTTTTGACAATTCTATTACTAATTCTAGTAGGAATAAGAATAAACAGAAAAATGCTTCAAAAAAGAGTGATATGTTTAGTAATGTAATAGATGATATGACTGATCTAGGTGGGGGAGTGGAATCAAGAAATTGTAATGAGATGGTTACTAATGGTGATAATACTATGGAAGTTGATGGTTTAGAAGGTTTTACTCAAGAGAATCAACCTGAGAAGGAACAAGAGGATGATGGAGAAATGGATTGGGACTCCATCTGCATAACGAAATGTGGTTGAATACTTTGTTTGATCTTATTTTTCTCTCCATCACCCCGCTCTTCTCTAGATATTTAGAAAAATCTGAACCTCAAATATTTTCCCCAAATCCAACCACCACGGAAGAGTTTCTTCTTCAACAGGCCCCCCAAGACTATCATAAAAGGTTTACCGGAACGAATATTCAACTATGCCAGGCACCAATGCAAATATTTTTCATTCACCGGAAAGTACACCTATATAAATGAATGCACAAATAAACCGTAACAATTGAAAAAACAAAATGAAAACAAGTACTGATATAGTGTCCACAGGTTTGCACACCTCGGTAATATGTGCACAGGTTTGCATCAAACCAATTGCCATTACGTTGTTATAGGAATGGGTTTTCGAGGGGAAGGTCAAAGTACCGAGGTGTGCTCATGTGCAAATAGAGAACACTTTAAAAGTAACTGGGTTTAAAATACAAACCTTTTCGACACAGCCAACAAACCAAGGGACACCGTACCGTCAGCATAATAACCGGCAAGTCACCGCGAAGAATCATATCGCACATATATGGACTTGACATTGCCCAGTCAACATCGTCTGGCCTAAAGTGCCACATATATTCAATCCAAAGTTCCCTGTGATGTCGTTACAAAGTAGAAACAAAATATACGTTAGCTAGTATACAATCATAAAGTTAAAGTTAACACAGTAACTAACAACTAGTCAAAATAACGTACATCTTCGGAGAGCCAACCTCTTTTACAGTAGCCCCTGCCCACTAAACATTCCAAAAATTTAATAGAAACCTTAAGACCATCGTCCGACCATGGAAAAGTCCATTGCATCTCATTCTTTTTATCATGCAATAACGACAACATGTCTTGAGGCACAATCACTGTTTTGAGCGGGGCATTTCCGGGACAAGTCAGATCCTGAATATTTACAGCCAATAAATAAGACTATAAACATCATAAAATCTTCAAACTACTCAACTACGTAAAGAAAGGCAGAAATACATAAGTAGTCCAAACACCCTCGGAAACATTTAGCGTTTTTAAAAGTAGAAATAAGATGTAAAGTTTACATACTAATATAGGGATGAGGAAAAAGCGGGAAAAAGATATAACGCTTTTCTCAATGCCTGTTAGAAACAGAAACAGAAAGATGTTATATCGTTATCTCGCCTTATCCTCATCCATATATTTGTATGTCCACTTAAGTTGCATATCTATCCTCAAGATTTAGCAGGGTATAGATTAAGCCTTAATGACATATCACAACAACAACAATAAAAACAATTCAATATAAAAGATTATATATTTAGAGCACTGTATACATCGATAACAAAGATGAGAAATAAACATTAAAACTAGTAATAACTAACAGTGATTACACAAAAGTGCCAAGTGACAACCATTTTTTGAACTCTTGAAAGCTTAAAAACATTCATATCTACTCATATAAATGAACTAGTGTCTACTAGGAGGGAAAAATATCAAATACGAAGAAGAGTATCTTTTCAAGTTCTTTTTAAAAATTGACTTCATACTCACACGTCTAGCTTGTTACCATAATTTTAGGAGGCCACAACATAAAATTCCATACTTAAACCCCTATATCCATGAAATTCGCCAAGTGTAACCCAAATTTTAGGG
>BQNB010124151.1:0-19984 GCA_026074375.1 Tanacetum coccineum
AAGTCTTTCAGATATACAAAAATAACTATTATTACTAGTTAACCACATACAGAATTAAGAAAAGATGATACGTTCATTTACCTGGCGGATTGCAGCTTCAATCTTCTTTTGTGCTTCTACGTCAAAAGGGTCAGCGTAAAGTAGGGCCTTGTTTTGGGAAAACAACAGATTAGAACAGAACTCATATGTAAAATGCTGATAAAAGAAATAACACAGGATATGTATAAGATGAAATAACTTTTCTTTTACTAAATGCCGAGCAACTTACCATCTCTTCTTCTTCCTGCCGGCGGAATTCAGATCTTTGATTGTGACGTGCTCTTAAAACGATCTGCAACTTATTTAGGTCGTTCCCAAGAATGACTTGGGCCAGCTCAGGATCGCTCTGGCATTCACATTTAAGGGTCAGAAAATCGACGGTATGAACTGCATTAATATGTAAATAGCTGATAAAGTAATCCCACCTGAAATAATTGGGCCATCACATCTGCATTATTTCGGATTTGCTGCTGGAAAGCAGCTGGATTCGCTGCTGATCCGTCTGGATTTAATGCTACTTGGCTTGAAGCCCTGAAATTAAAAAACTTCATAATTTAGCATAAAGACAACATAAGTGCCAAGATAGTTTGTTGTTTACATTATCATATATTGTTCAAACTTGTTTATACTTATAGGGTAGTTTGTTGTTTACATGATCATATATTGTTCAAACTTGTATATACTTATAGGGTTACTAATAGTAGATGTGTAGTAATTTTTGGTCCTTACTGCACAAAAAATGGTAAATGCTTTAATTGTTTTTCTAAAAGTTTATTTTGTTGCGTTTTAGCAGCTTGTAAGAAAAGTAAGGTGGCGAGTAACAAAACACAATATAAAAAAAATCATACGGTGGAGCAGAAGAAGTGTGGGAAACCATCATCACCAAGTCTCCATCAGCAACACCCAAACCACTCAGTGTCTCGTTATTCCGCATCTCCTTTCCATTGTAAAGTAGTTGTTGTTGCTGAAGTGGTACTCGACTCTGAATATCATAAACATGCTAACATTTAATCTAAGAATGAAAACTTTGAAAATAATGCTTGAACTGAAATTCAATAGTTGTATCAGAAAGAGGTTGCAAGAGATAGTTTACTTTAATTGAAAATAATGGGTGCCTGGCATTGGTTTTTAAATGTGGTTATTGTAATCAGCTTACCAAAAGAGGTTCCACGAGATAGTACTTCGACGTGCTTCTATGTTCTAAATACTTAAGAAAACACGTGTGAAATAAAACCGAGAGAATTGGAAATTTTTTGTTGCGGCTATACTAAACTGACTATCCAAAAACAATTATCTGAACCCGAATATCAGAATCAATTTGTGACTACTCTAAACTGATTATTCAAAAGCTGATTACTTGATCCCTAACGGGGCTTTAAGGTTTCCTGGTAAACAAGTTATTAGCTTACTGCATTATGAGACAAAAGTTTAAATTTTGAACAAATGACTTATCAACGCAACTATGTCAATTTATGCAACAGAGTTTAAATTTTGAACCAATTTATGCAAATATTACTCGAGACAAAAGTTTCCGGTCACCCATAAAAAAGTACTCCGTATTCTAATTTGTTTTTGTGTGCTTATGTGATTACAGTGTATTTGTCGTAAGCTCAAATTTTCCCCCTTATTTATAAGCGGCTAAGTCTCAGAAAAATTTGAGCTTATTAGAAATTAGCCAAAATCACATAAACTAGTAAGCCCACAAATAAGCTTCCCTAAATAACAACATGGGCCAATCCTAAACACCCCTAAAGCACAGGCAGAGTTCCGCTATATATAACTAATCACATTGCCAAATAGTAAAACATAATAATCAGATAATCACATTGCCAAACACCCCCCTAAACAAATTATATAAAGAATCTGACTGACCTCAATCTCAAGCAAAGCTTTCATATTTTCCACCTGCAAAACCACAAAAGTTAAAACTTTAATACATAATTTTGCATTTTAAAGAGGACCCATGTAAGCAATTGAGCTCATTCCAAAAAAAGATAAAAACTTGATAAATCTTGATAAGAAAAAAGTATACAGATTCATTAGGGTCGACTTCTAGAGTTAGGATTTGTTCATCTGCAGTCATTACTGTGATCTTCATCTTCTTTCTTGATTGTTGGTTGGTTGCTTTTTGTGCAAGATATTGAATTCAAGTTTAGCTGTGTACTTGAGTGAGTTTATGTGAATACTTTTTTTCTTGGTTTTTATAGGGGACGCCAGTGTGTCAAAAGCCTACCTGATCCGAATCGTCCCGAGCCCGGCTGAGTTTTAAATAAGGCCGCGTTCAGGTATGTTTTTTTTAGCTTCAACTCGAATTGAACTGATCCGAATTGATCCGATCCGAATTGACCTGAACCTGACCGAGTCTACCCGACTAACATCCCTAGACGCAAGTGGGGTCAATTTACAGATAAATATTCTTATAAAGATGTTTTAATATGAGGAAAAAAAATATTTTTTACTAAAACGTAGAAAAAGACGTTCATGTGACATTAATTTTTTTACACAAGAGCAACAGCTCTTTAGTGGGCTTTGGGAAACGTATATTTGAAGATTAATATTAAAAAAATGTTACATACTCGGGTTTACTCTAGGTGTATTTCTATCTCTGTTTCTCTCTATCTAGAAAACACACAATCTACATCTCTCTTGCTCTCTTTCTCTCTCTCTCTCCCTCTCTCTCTCTCTAAATTGTGACTGTTTTTCTCGCTGCATGGTGGTTTATCTAGCTTTGGTATGGTTGTTTTGTTTAGTTGTTGCGGGTGATGATGGTTTGTGTTCATCGGTGGTTTGGTCGGGTTTCTGAAGCTGAAGCTGAATGACGATGGTTTGTGTTCATCAGTGGTTTGGTCGGGTTCCTGAGAATGAAGGTACAATTTGTTTTTTAAAAATATCAGGTTAGGGGTTTGTTTTAATTTAGTAAATGGATTAAATTTGGGGTTTTCGCCGGTTTTATTTTCATGCATAAATTATATTTGTTTTTATAAACTTTAGTTATTTTTTTGGTTCATAAGTTATTGAGTAGTTATATTTTTTTGGTTTTTGTTGGAATTGGGGGTTGGTATTGTTGGAATTAGGGTGTTTGAGTTGAAATATTTTTTTGGGTTTTGTTGGAAATGGGGGTTCGTATCGTTGGAATTAGGGTGTGTGGGTTAAAGTTGTCGTTGTCTGTGGGTTACGTATTGCGTTGTTGTGTCATTGAGGGTGAAATATATCTGTATCTTGGCAGGCATCACGAGTTCATGTTTACAGCCATGGCGGGTTGATCCCTCTTTATCCGGCACGCATTTCAACACATGGCAACCATAAAAAGTTATTGATGGTATTGTTGGAACTAGGGTGTTTGGGTTGAAAGTTATAGTTGTCTATTTCGGCTGCGTGTTGCGTTGTTGGATCATTGAGGGTGAAAGCAATTCATATCTTGGCGGGGCATCACGAGTTTGTGTTTGTAGCCGTGGGTTGAAAGTTATAGTTGTATGTTTGGGCTGCGTGTTGCATTGCTGGATCATTGAGGGTGAAAGTTATCTGTATCTTGGCGGTGCATCACGAGTTTGTGTTGCAGCCATAACGGGTTGATACCTCTTTATCCGGCACGCATTTCAACACATGATAGCCATGGAACCTGTCAGAGAAGCACCTAAGTGGGGAATGGAGCGGTATGGTAAATATCGCTGGAGAAGAAGATGGCAAGCTTGATAGGCTTGCAGCAAATGTATGTGTAACGATGTGTGTTTCTTTCATGAAAAATATCAATGTCATCGGGCTTGCTTATACTTTTGGCTTATGCTCCTTCGATGCCACTGCTTCTTTCGTTGTCATTGTTCATGGTGTGCGACGACAGCGGCGTGTGTGTGGTGATGGTCATAGGCTCACAAACTGGGATACGTTTTTATCGCTCGATATTATATATCGAATACCTTTACTAAATAACGGAGGTTGATGGTGGTGTCGATTGTAAGAAGTTGTGATGACTCTAAATGTGTTCGGTATAGATGTGATTGTCCGCATCTTGGCGTGACGACCTATTGCGGTTGCAGCCATGACATATATATCCTCTTTATTCACTTATTTCTTTGTCTAGGCCTGGTACGGAATTACATGTTGTTTATAAACTAAAGAGCAGCGGTTGTTTAGTTGGATTTAGGAAACGTGTATTTGAGGATTAATAAAAAAGCGCTACATAACCCTAGTTTACTACAACTTTAGGAAACGTGCATTTGATTACCTTTTGTGCCACGTCTGAAAGAGACATGTGGCTTGACAATCTTCATATGCATGTCTAAACAGTTTGTTCAACATGAACAAAAAAGAATCCCAATGTAAGAATGTGTGTTCAGTGTTCTTGCTTAAAAGATGAAGTTTCTTTCGGCTCAAACGAAAGGATCTGTGTTCATATGATCAGGCAACGAGAATAAAATTTACCTCAAAGTTAAAGTTGTTTTCGTGTTGCTTGATCACATAACGCAGAACCAATCGTTGGACTTTGATAGGGGTTTTGGCACTATCACGCGTGCTTGGTAATTAGAACAAATGACTTCTGATGACAACAAATAACGTCTATTTTATAGCATCATTTATCCCATATTATTAACCTATTTTGTGTAGTTATTGCAAAGAATTGTTACTTAATCGTTTATATTTGAGAATCGCAGTAATTATGGAGTACTTTGTGAATATTAGCAAAAGGCGCGCATTCTGAAGCTTAAATGAAGATATTTTGAAGATTACTATTCTGAAGACCAATACGCCGTATCCATCAAGGAAGATACGGCGTATCCGTGCATGCACTCACCAAAGACCACAAAGGAATAAAGCTCAATACGCCGTATCCAGAAGAACAGTACGCCGTATTGGAAATATGGAATGAATATAATATTCTGGAAGATATCAAGTGTGGTCCCTACTCCAAGAAATCTCCAATATGCCATATCCAATCTTTGGATACGCCGTATCGAACCGACTTCCAGACCCTATAAATACAAAACTTAAAAACGAGTTTTAAGTGTGCTAAATCATATTCTCGATACCTAAACCATAAAAGTCGATTTTCAGAGGAGAAAAAGAGCAGAATAGGTCGAGCAACGTTATCAATTTCATAGGAGACAACGTGTAATTCCATATACTTTAGTAATCGTTCAGTTTTTGGTATCATTCGTTAACTCGGTTAGTTTACCTTGGCTAAATAATTGATTTTGTATTTATTATGACGTTTGAAGGCTAATACCTTCAGGTATTAGCCATTATTATGAAGATCTGAATGTTTGGTATTTGTTTATCTCGATTTCTTGATTTATCGTTGAATGCTTGTTTATGTTTATCAATTTATACTTGTTTACGCGCTTTTGTATGCGACCTATCATTCAACTGGATCTAGTGATACGGACCAAGTAAATCTAGAGTCTGTGATAGCTCTCCATATAGTAATTTATACATCTAGAATCATAGGATCACAAATATTGTCTTTTTAAATCTGTATTTAGGATACGCTTCGGGCTTAACTAGTTAATTAGATACTGCCAATGGTTTATTGATCGTGTTGACTAGAAGGTGAACCTAGATAATTCAACAAATAACGTTCTGATTTCATTGGATAGTTGAACAAGTGGACTACTAGTGTATAAATCGCCATTAAGGGTAAGTGGGTAAAGTCTCTATGAGCTAGGGTTTAACAAGATCACCATTGTTTTAATCCCTAAGGTAGATTATAATCAGCAAATAAGAATGCTTTATGCGAATACTTTAATTGTGATAGAATTAACATAGATTAGATAACCAAGATATTAATTAAATTGATAGATTTAACCTCGCTTCAAGTGTTCGACACCCTACTTACCACGAAACTACTATAGATCGGGTACACTGCCCGTTAAAGTGTTGTTTTTGGTTTAGTCGGCAAAATATAAATTTAAAACTTGAATCAATAAAATATACACCACACAACGACACATCAAGTTTTTGGCGCCGTTGCCGGAGAGTGAAAATTAATATTGATTTTCATTTGATATTTTGTTTTTTAACATTAGATTAGATCTAACCCTTAGGATTAGTGTAATTTAGATTAGTGTATTATTCTGCATATTTAATTGTTTGTTTTAATCGCGTTCCTATTTTGATAGAACGATACGGCGTATCTACGTCCATTAGATACGGTGTATACAGTCTGATCAGCTATACGACGTATTCGCTTCTTCGTATACGACGTATTGATTACTTTCTTTATAAATCTATTTATCTAAAATAGCTTTACTTTGCATCATGTCTTACTTTTCAGGAACAGAATCCAGACTCCGTCCATATCATTTTAACTACCCTAAAAGAAGCCTGCCAATGGAAGAGATGTTAAACAAGTTCATTGACTAAGGAAAACGAGAACACGAGGAGATGAGGGCATTCATCTATGACTTCCAAACTACCAACGAGCTCTTATTTAAATAAAGGAATAATTTACTAATTGAGCTCAGATTCGGGGTACAAGAGTTATTGAAAGTAATAAATAGTGTTCCAATGATTGATTGCAATGTTATGGGAGTAACTACTAGAGGTGGAAAAACTACAACTCAAAATGTTCATGATAATAACACCAATGTGCTACCAAAAGAACCTCTAGTAACAGAACTCGAAAAGCCAGTCGGATCAAGCAATGTCATCACTAATGATCAACCTCAAATGACTAGTGAACCTATTGTTCAGCCATCAAATGAAGTACAAACACCACCAGCTCCTTTTCCTCAGAAGATTGAGAAAAGAAAAAGAAAAGGCTCAACAGAAGAAGTTTTTGGAAAACCTGAAGCAACTCCGCATCAATTTGCCTTTCATCGAAGCATTAGCTCAAATGCCAAAGTATGTCAAAATTTTTGAAAGGTTTACTAACTAATAAGGCCAGACTTGAAGAAGCTTGCAAAATCATTATGAACGAAAGATGCTCTGCCGTATTATTAAACAAGCTTCCATCAAAGGAGAAAGACCCAGGGAGTTTTACTATTCCTTGCGACATTGGCCAATTACATATCGATAATGCATTAGCATATCTAGGAGCTAGCATAAGCTTAATGTCATACACAATGTACAAGAAACTTGGTTTGGGAGAACCAAAGGCTACTAGAATGAGTTTGGAACTTGCAGATAGGTCGATCTAATACCCGAGAGGAATAATCGAAAACGTACTCATTAAAGTAGATAAATTCGTCCTTCCCATAGATTTTGTCATCCTAGATATGCCCGAAGACTCAAGAGTTCCTATAATTTTAGGAAGACCATTTTTGGCGACCGCTCGAGCTATGATTGACGTATTCAATAAGAAGATAACACTAAGAGTGGGGGATGATGAAGTAATCTTTGACGTAGACTAATCAATTAAAAGACCAACCATTGAAGACGATGAATGTTATGGGATTGATGATTTGGACGACACGATCAACGACGAAGCTCAGGAATTGCTGGCAAATAAAGAACCTGATTCATTTTTATCAAGGAGACTAGAAAAATCAATTGATCAATCAGACCTAGAATGCTGTGAATCTGCCAGTAGCGATGGAAACAATGGGTCTAAAAACTCGATACGGCGTATCGACTCTGCTAATACGCCGTATCCAGTCACGCAGGGAACTACAAAACGCGATGATGTTAAAAGCGAACACCTTTATTCAGCCAGTGCTAACGAAATCGATGAGAAGAAACCAGAGCTGAAGAATTTGCCTCAACACGTAGAATACGCATACCTTCATGGAGACAAATCCTTTCCCATTATTATCTCATCCGAATTGTCCAAAAAAGAGAAAATTTCACTTCTACAAGTATTGGAGAAACGAAAAGGGGCAATTGCTTGGAAAATGTCGGACATCAAGGGAATCAGTCCGTCATACTGTACACACAAGATTTTGATGGAAGATGACTACAAACCGGTCATCCAACCCCAAAGGCGTCTAAATCCTAAAGTCCAAGATGTCGTGAAAAACAAAATTGTAAAGCTACTTGATTCTGGGCTAATTTATCCAATTTCAGACAGTTCATGGGTTAGCCCTATTCACGTTGTGCCCAAAAAAGGAGGGATGACTGTAGTTTTGAATGATAATAATAAATTAATCCTTTCTCGCACAGTTACTAGATGGAGGGTGTGCATCGATTACCTAAACTTAATGATGCAACTCGAAAAGACCATTTTCCTCTTCCTTTCATTGACCAAATGTTAGAACGTTTATGTGGGAATGAATACTACTGTTTTCTTGATGGATTTTCAGGATTCTTCCAAATACCAATCGCTCTGGAGGATCAAGAAAAGACTACCTTCACCTGTCCTTATAGGACTTTCGCTTACCGACGAACGCCTTTCGGATTATGTAATGCTCCCGCCACTTTTCAAAGATGCATGACGGCTATCTTCCACGACATGGTGGAAGACTTTATGGAAGTTTTCATGGACGACTTCTCGGTATTTGGTAACTCTTTTGATTGTTGTCTAGCTAATTTAGATAGAATGCTTGCTAGATGTGAAGAAACCAACCTTGTGCTAAATTGGGAAAAATGTCATTTTATGGTAAAAGAAGGGATAGTTTTAGGACATTAAATTTATAGAGCGGGAATTGAAGTTGATAGAGCCAAAATCGATGTGATAGCTAAATTACCATACCCAACTAACGTAAAAGGAGTTAGAAGTTTTATGGGGCATGCTGGATTTTACCGAAGGTTCTTAAAAGACTTCTCCATGATCTCTAAACCAATGACCCAGCTTCTGATGAAAGACGTAAAGTTTGATTTTTCTGATGATTGCAAAAAGGCATTTAACATTTTGAAAGAAAAACTCACCACCACGCCTATCATAATATATCCCGATTGGAACGTGCCCTTTGAATTAATGTGTGACGCTATTGATTTTGCTGTTGGAGTTGTTTTAGGGCAACAAATTGATGGAAAAATCAAGCCGATTTATTATGCCAACAAAACTTTGAATAATGCCCAAGAGCATTATACCACCACCGAAAAAGAACTTCTGCAACTCTTTATAAATTCTCATATTTAGTGTTTTATCTATACAACGAGGACGTTGTATAATTCAAGTGGGGGGATGGAATTATAATGTTTACTTGTCCTAATTTTCACACTAAAATGCTTAAATTATGCTCAATTTTTTTTTCAAGATACTTTTATGAAATTACTTGATACATAACCCGCATACAATAACTCTTGTTAAATATTGTGAGAATTTAACATATCCGTTTTAAAATGTTTACCCAAATTTCACAAAATGAGTGTGCCGGTGATGTTGTAGACTTTAGAACTTGGCTTGGTATATCACTCGAGACCACAATAATAAGTATTATGGATTTAATTAGAGTAACTTGTTTAAATTGGTAAATTTTAGGATTACACCCAAATCGCCTTTCCATGTTGCTTATTAACTAACTACACCGGTTAGTTAACCTCCAGTTTAAACCCATTTCCACTCTCATCTTTAGAGTGAAGATCTACTAGAACAACCCGTAGAGCCAATCCTTTAGGAATTACACCAACTATTTGTTTCGTTACACCCTTACACCTTAACCTACCCTGTTAGATTAAGTTTAATTTACAGTTGCTAGTTGCTTAAAGTGTAAAGTTTGTATTTCCCGAGTCTTGTGTCTTTTTCTATCTTTGGTGTGGTTGGAAATTTGCACATTGCAAATGGGAATGTATATTATAGTCAAAACTCATGTGATTTTACTACCATCATAATTAATGGTGAGTCCGAAGAATGAAGAAACTATCGAAGGAATTATTATGATCGTGAAGATGGTGAAACTATTCCGAGTTTCGTATATAGTTAGATGGTAAAAAAAAGAAAAAAATGAGAAAAAATGAGAAAAATTGTAACAAAAAAGAAAGAGAAGAAAGTTTGAAGATAATCGTTTCGCAACTACCGAAGGAATTACACGAAGGATCGATGATTATTCGTTGATACGCAACAAAATCAACGATGTAAAGTATTGTACGAAGTGGAAGATATCGCCACTTACCTTGTAAGAGTATGTAAAGTTTTGGGATGATTGGGAAGTTGAACGTTACGGGAACACCAACTTAGGTTGTTGTTTTTTATTGATGATCAAGACGTTGTAAATAGTTGTGTCTTTATCATGGTAATGGTCAGGAAAAAGTGTCTAGCAACTTGTACTTTAGGCTTAATCTATTTGTTTCTTGATTTTTATTTAACAACAATTTACTTCCCTCTCACCTGATGATTAGCCGTTAGTTTTACGCAAATGAGGACTTGTTCGAGCATGCATGTCTATTCCGTCATTACGGCCATGTATGCATGTCTTAGCTGCCTCGTTGGTTTACGACTTTTGGTGAAAGTTATAAGGTTTCTACCCTATATCATTCTTCATCCTAACCGTTGATTAAATTCGAATGGGGATGTGATCGAACATACATGTCTATTCCGTCGTTACGGCCATGTATGTGTGCTTCAGCTGCCTTGTTGGAGTGGTACTTCTGGTGAAAGATTTTAGAATGATCAACCGTAAGCCTTTCTATACAAAAATCCATATTTACCTTTATAAACTTGTTACTCATTGGCTTTAGTAGTGGAGATGTGTATCCTTGCCAAGCTTATGATAGAATACTCGTCACGACCGAGCAATTGAGCGAATTAGTTACATGTTACCACATAGATTAGTTGAGTGGTTTGAGTGTTTTCATCTTCCTATTTCGTGATGTGTTTGGTTGTGTACTTGTAATGGATCAAATAAATGCTTTAACGGAAAATATCCTTAGGGATACATTTTTATAAACTTCTAAAGGCTACTTGAGGACAAGTAGGATTCAAGTGGGGGGATATTTGATGACATCAAATAACGTCTATTTTATAGCATCATTTATCCCATATTATTAACCCATTTTGTATAGTTATTGCAAAGAATTGTTACTTAATCGTTTATATTTGAGAATCGCAGTAATTATGGAGTACTTGGTGAATATTAGCAAAAGGCGCGCATTCTGGAGCTTAAATGAAGATATTTTGAAGATTACTATTCTGAAGACCAATACGTCGTATCCATCAAGGAAGATACGGCGTATCCGTGCATGCACTCACCAAAGAATAAAGCTCAATACGTCGTATTCAGAAGACTACTACGCTGTATTGGAAATAAGGAATGAATATAATATTCTGGAAGATATCAAGCGTGGTCCCTAATCCAAGAAATCCCCAATACGCCGTATCGAATCGACTTCCAGACCCTATAAATACAAAACTCAAAAACGAGTTTTAAGTGTGCTAAATCATATTCTCGATACCTAAACCATAAAAGTCAATTTTCAGAGGAGAAAAAGAGCAGAAGAGGTCGAGAAACGTTAAACGTTATCAATTTCATAGGAGACAACGTGTAATTCCGTATAGTTTAGTAATCGTTCCGTTTTTGGTATAATTCGTTAACTCGGTTAGTTTACTTGACTAAATAATTGCTTTTGTATTTATTATGACGTTTGAAGGCTAATACCTTTAGGTATTAGCCATTATTATGAAGATCTGAATGTTTGGTATTTGTTTATCTCGATTTCTTGATTTATCGTTGAATGCTTGTTTATGTTTATCAATTTATACTTGTTTACGCGCTTTTGTATGCGACCTATCATTCAACTGGATCTAGTGATACGGACCAAGTAGATCTAAAGTATGGGATAGCTCTTCATATAGTAATTTATACATCTAGAATAATAGGATCACAAATATTGTCCTTCTAAATTTGTGTCTAGGATAGGCTTCTGCCTTAACTAGTTAATTGGATATTGCCAATGGTTTATTGATCGTGTTGACTAGCAAGTGACCTAGATAATTCAACAAGTAACGTTCTAATTCTATTAGATAATTGGACAAGTGGACTACTAGTGTATAAACTACCATTAAGCGGTAAGTGGGTAAAGTCTCTATGAGCTATGGTTTAACAAGATCACCATTGCTTTGATCCCTAAGATAGATTATAATCAGCAAATAAGGATGCTTTATGCGGATGCTTTAAATGTGATAGAATTAATGTGTCTAGGTCTTAGGATGATGTAACGCCTAAGTCTTAAGAATGATATGCCACCTGGAGAGAAGAAATCATTACACTTAATAAACAAACCAACTTTCTAATCGAATTAATAATGGTTAATATAGTTTTCTTATATTTGTCTCGACCGCTCTTTTATCTTTTGTTAATTAACTCGCGTAGGTTAAAGTGCCTTGGATTGATTGTAGTCACCAACCAAACTATGCCAGTCTCTCGGGCTGAAAACCCCATTTTCCCATTAGAATTAGGATTTAGACTGGCATAGGTTTAGAGTAGGATAGAATTAACATAGATTAGATAACCATGATATTAATTAAATTGATTGATTTAACCTCGCTTTAAGTGTTCGACACCCTACTTACCATGAAACTACTACCGATCGGGTACACTTCCCGTTAAAGTGTTGTTTTTGGTTTAGTCAGTAAAATATAAATTTAAAACTTGAATTTAAAACTGAATCAATAAAATATATAGCACACAACGACACATCAGTAAGTGTCATGCCTCTCTCAACCTACCTCAATCTAGGTTTAGTTGAATTAGCTCGTACTAAGTTGACTGTTGAATTAGCATATAGAATGGTGAAACATCCTAAGGGAATTGTTAAAAATGTACTAGTAGGGATTGGTAAGTTTATTTTCCCCGTAGACTTCATAATTCTAGATATGCCCGAGGATATCAATGTGCCCTTTATACTCAGAAGACCATTTTTGTCTACCGCCCACGCTAAAGTTGATGTGTTTAAAAGAAAGATTACTTTGAGGGTAGGGGATGAGAAAATTATTTTTAAAAGTGTTAAACCTACTAGTAGTTTAATTAAGAGGGTCTACATGTTAAGCTTAAGAGAAAGGATGGAACTTGATTTGGAGGCTAGGCTGATGGGAGAAACTTTGATATTAAATAGATCGTTAGATCCCTTATATGGAGACTATATCAAATTAAACGATCTAAATGAGCCATTCGAGCTTAGGAGGAATCAAGTTGATGATTTAGAACCCACTATTATGGAAGGTGAGGTTGTTGATATACCCATGTTTGATGAAGTCAAAACTAAGAATGATGGTAATATGGTTAGCAGAATTAATGGATACCATAGTTATTGTGACTTTGATAAGAAGATCCATATTGATTGTGCTTACAACTTACAGTTTTCATGCATGATAGGATTTAAGCATGTAAACGCTAATTTTTTCCCAATTTTTCTATGAATGTGATGTCTAACAAGTTTTATAACTCGATAATGAAAGACAAAGTTGAATATAATGGAAGAAATGTATTAGGAACCTTTGTGAATGCACCTATTTTTGTTGGAAACTTTTTTGTTGCAACTGACTTTACAGTTGTGGAAAATATGGATGCTTACCGTGATGAAGAAATAGGAGAAGTTATTGTTGGAGAACCATTTTGTAAAGCTTCATATGTGGAAGCAAGAAGATTTTATTGAATGATTACCAATTTTAATGGTAACTACATCGTCACTTATCAGATGGTGCGATCACATCCGAGATTCAAACACCTTACTGACAAACAATGCAACAAGATTCTACCATTACTGAAGGTAAGTGAATAAGATAGGATGAATGGAATCTTGCACTCATACCAAAAGCTGAAGGGTTTCCATAAGGGAATCTTAAACCTTAGACCCGAATTTATTCAAGACGATAAGATTGTGGAAAGGCTTATACGCAGGCACATAAGCATGCAGGAGATGGAATAAAGAAGCCTGAAGAAAAGTCTAACTTAAAGACTTTGTTGTAAAGAAAAGTGCTTCCCGGGAGACAACCCAGATTGTTTTTAATTCGTTTTATCGAGTATGTCTTCCCAGACATCAATACGGCATATCCGCCCCACCCATATTGCTTATTGACTATCTGGACGTTATCTAGTCTTTTAATTTTTCTGCATTTAAAGTATTATTGTCAGTTCTGTCTATACGGCGTATTCATTATATGATACGGCGTATTTGGCAGACTGACCCGTACTCAAATACTTTTTACAGGTTTCATATGACGTATCCTGGTGTTGAGATACGACGTATTGACTTCTTGTACAATTTTTATTTTTTATTTTTTATTTTTTATTTTAATTAACCATAGAATACCGAAGATAGATTTGCATGGTTTTCTTATATCTTGCACAGGACCTCAATGGAAAGAAATCGACAACGTTGGTGAAGTATCTATAATCTGAAATCTTATGTGTGTTGTAGTCATGCTGGTATCCAGAAGCATTTACAACACACATTCTTGCTCATAAACTCAACATGAAGAATCATACCGAGCAAATATCAAGAGAGTTTCTCATTCTAATTATTTTATTTCCCATTTTTAACTATTATGTTTATACAACGAGGGTGTTGTATAATTTAAGTGGGGGGAGAATTAGAACGCTACTTGTCTATATTTTCACATTAAAATGCATAAATTCTGGTCAATATTAAAAAAATCAGAGTATACTTTGTGAAATAACTGGATAACATAACCTGACAACAAACCCCTTATATATATTGTTGAGGATTAAGCCTTAACGTATTTCAAATATTTTATCCAAAATCCAACAGAAATATGAGCGGTCGGTGATGTTGACAAACTTTAGAACTTAGGCTTGCGTATATCAATTCGTACCACAAGAAGAGTAATTATGGATTTAATTGGGAGTAACTGTTGTAAATTGGGTAAATTTCTAGGATACACCCAAAAAGCCTATATATGTTGTGTTATTAACTAACCACACCGGTTATTTAACCCCGGTATAAACCCTTTTGATGTGTTTCAAAAGCTTTAAATTAATAATGACTGAAAATACCAATTTTATTATAGGGAAACACACGGGTAAAAGTATAACACACGTATGTAGTATAATCTTTTTTAGGTAAGCGACAGGGTTTGTCATATAGGGATTTGAGTAGTAGTCAAAATAATCAGAAAGAAAAATAGATTTAACAATTTGAAAGTAACTTTTGTTTTACAAAAATAACCCTTATATAATTCTTACCGTGAGTTATATCACAAAGACAATTAATCCAAAGATTAGTGAAAAGTATATAAACCGTTCATAACCATTATAAAATATAAATTAATATTTTATAAATTATGTTTCGTTTCTTTGACAAGTCGTGTCTAAAACAGTCGTCTTAATGTGAAAATATAGCTTTCGTCCGTTGTCAGGTTATTGTATAGTTATACTTTAATATATTTTAAAATATAACTTTAGGCCCTTTTTATCGGTTTATAACATAATATAAACTTTTAGTAAAACATTACTAAATATAAAAGTTATGTACACTTCGCCATGAAATTCCCGTATATATATCGTTTTCCATTTCCGTAAAACTCGTCATTTTCCTTTAAATCAATATATATATATATATATATTGTGATTATCTGCGTTTCCAATATCTCAAATGTCCGCGTTTCCTAGATATAACATATATATATATCGTTATATCTAATTTAAATCAATTAATAAATATTATATTTATTTAACCGATTATAACCACCAATAAATATTTGTCCGGTTTTAATATTTATAAAAACCCTTCGTTATTTTTGTTTGCCGCTTCGCTAAACCAAACATACCCTCTTTCGTGGAGTACAAACCAAACGCACCCCATCGATATCAATATCAACCCAACCCGACACTCTTGATTCAATAACAAAACCAAACGCACCTGTTGTTTTACAACCCAAAACGCACCCTTGTTGGTGGTTATAAAACCACGCGCACCCTTGGGAGGTGGCGACTGTCGTGGTGGTTTCGGTGGAGATGGAGTGACGGGGTGATGATGATGATGATACGATGATGATGGTGGCGTGGCTGTTGATGGTGACGTGGGGGTGGTGGTGGCGCGTGAAGGAAAGTGATGTAGTGGGTCGAGTAGATCCGGAGGTGGGGAGTATTTTTGGTGTTGGCCGGATAAGCCCACCGGAAAACTTTTCCGGCGGCGGCGACGTGGTGGTGGCCGGAATGTTGGCCGGAGAAGATGGTGGCTGAGGGTGGCCGGCGGTGGGGTGAGGGAGAGAGAAGAGTGGGAGTGTGTGTGTTAACTTTTATATAAATGAAATAAATATATAAAAGTTTTATATATATATTAAAAGTTTTGATGGAAGTGACAAGTTTCCAAAACCTTGGGGTCAATTTTGTAACTTTTTAACATAGTTTTTATAACTATCGGTTCGGGACTCATTTGAGCGACTTAACGGATGATTCAACGCACGAAACCTGCGCCATTGTTTTTCTAATCATTTTTCTGATAAAAATGAGTATTTACTTGATAATGTTTCATAAATATTTTATAATATTTAATAAAATATCTGTTATTCATTTTGTGAACCGGTTTCGTCTTGTCCGAAATAAAAATTGGATTTCAACTCGAGTATTCGCGTTATCCGTAACGCTTTAGGTGAAGTTCATAACCTCGCCTTTACTTATTTACATGTTTTATAAACGCGCGAGGAGGATACATGCTTGTTACAAACTCTTTTATATACTCATTTATCTTATAACAATGTGATTACTTTTCAAAGACTTAATGAGTTCATAATCTCACATACTTTATAAACCCGTGATACCTGCTGTAAACCATGAATGCAAGTGTTTACTAAACTATATGCTATCCTGATATATTATTGCCTAAGT
Organism: Tanacetum coccineum; assembly: GCA_026074375.1. Lineage (NCBI taxonomy): Eukaryota > Viridiplantae > Streptophyta > Magnoliopsida > Asterales > Asteraceae > Tanacetum > Tanacetum coccineum. Next base: position 16,698 of record BQNB010124151.1, read on the forward strand.
ACATGAAGATATCTATTTGGGTAATATCTCCCAATATTTCTTTAATTCATGAGTTTAGGGTAATACTACTATTTCCACGATAATATTGTTCTCCATGATAATACTGTTCTCCATGATAATTATCCCTGCAATACCAATATTTCCATTATGATAACTTGTATTCAACTATTACATATCAAACCTATGAATTTCACTCAACCTTTGTGTTGACCCTTCTTTTTATGCATGTTTATCCCAGGTAATTGAGCAACTTATGGCATGAAGTAGCATGGACTTAAAGATGGCTAAAACTTGTTAACATTCACATTATATGTAACCAGATTTTGGGACCTACCTTTGTAAAACTTTGATTTTAAATGAATGATAACGTATCTTTTGAACAACGTCTCTTTTAAGTCATTTTCTATGATTATGATTGTTGTATCCATGAAGTAATACCCCAGATTAGCTTCCGCTGCAATATTTGTCATAATAGGGATGTTACAGATCATACCGACTTAACTCGGATCTAGAAGATTCTCTTTCACAACGGCGTCACAATTAAAATGCAATGTCGTCGTAGTGATTTTCTTATATATGCAAACCCGAAATTAGGGTTTTAGGTGAGCAACTTTAGAATAAAAAAGGGTTACGAACCCTAGTTCGTTTAGCAGCTTTAGGAGACGATTTTAGGGCCAAAAACCCTATTGTAACTCTTCCAATTCATGTTTTAATCAAGTAAGATATACTTTATCATTCAATATGTCTATGTGTTATTTTATCTATTGTTCTTGCTTTATTCTTAACATGCTTGGCTAAACCTTCTCTTGTATTTACTTATGATTGCATGAAACTTTGATTGTGAACCCTTTGGAGGTTGCTTTTTGTGATGGATGTGCATGTTAGGTCTTAGAAAACTAGCTTTCTGTCTATAATTACTGTTGATATGTCTAGGGAAACTTGATTGTGTAGAAAGGATACAAGCAATAACAGTCTTCATACTACCTTACCCTTATTCTGGTTGATCCCTCTTAGGTTATTTCACATGCATTCAATACGTACCATAGGGGCCTTGTAATAGTCTTCATACTACCTTACTTGTGCATTGCTCTAAGGGCGTATTGCGTAGGTGGTATTTTTGTGTAATTCGTCCATACTTTAGGAAATACCTACACATATCATCATAAGTGTGACAAGGCAACAAATTTAGGAGTAGCAATCAGAGGAGTAGTGCATGATTAGGCAAATACATCTTTTTATCTATAAGTTATCACCAGTAGTTTAGATTATAATTTAGTTTACGTAGCTAAAGCCAAACCACTCTCTCAATCATATAATTTTACCTGTTTCATAACCCATTCTTGTCAACCACCATGGGAGACGAGAATCATATCCGTACTCTTGGAGACTACTCCAAACCAAGCCACGAGGGCTATAGGAATACCATCGAGCTCCCCGTAGGAAACAACATGGTACCCCTTCGATTCGACACCATCTGGTTGGTGCAAAACGAATGCTCATTCCATGGACTATGGTCCGAGGATCCAAACCAACACCTCAAGGATTTTCTTAAACTAGTTGACTCACTTGACATTGATGGTTAAAATAGGGAAAGAACGTGCCTGCGTTTATTTCAATTTTCCCTACACGATAAAGCTAGCAATTGGCTCGAACGCCTTCTTGCAGGATCCATCTCCACATGGGAGGATCTTACTACCCGATTCCTTGCTTAATTCTTTCCACTGGGAAGGACAACAAAACTCTGTAACGATATCCTGATGCTCCAACAACATCATGGAGAATCTCTATCTAAAGCATGGACTCGTTTCAAGGACTTACTCCAAAAAGTCCCTCATCATGGCATCGACCTTTGGCTCCAAGTCCAAATCTTTTATGATCATGTCAATCCCGTCACAAGAAGAACCATTGACCAATCGGCCAATGGTAAGCTTCGTGACCTCAACCCCAAAGAATCCTGGGCAATACTAGAGGACCTCGCCCTCTTTGACAATGAAAGTTGGAACAACCTAAGGGATTTCTCTAAACCGGTCAAGGCAATCACTTTGCCTCAAGATGTCCCAAGTACATCAAACCACCATCTAATCGAGCTCGAAAATCAAGTCCAACGCTTGATGGAATCTCATCTTGCTCCGACACAACCTACCCAAGTGAACAAAATCACTACCTCATGTGAAATCTGCAGTGGTCCTCATGACACTCAGATTTACATGGAAAACCCTGAACAAGCCTTCGTTGAATACGCATCTTCGCGTACCGATGAAGCAGGATGTAAGTGGTACACCTTTAAGCCAGAGCAAAACAATCTTGGTGACACCTATAATCCATCATGGAAGAGTCACTCGAACCTTAGGTGGAGACAACCTCAAAACTCCCAAAACAATTTCTCAAACCGGTTCCAACCTAACGGTTCGATCCTGAACCGTCCCTTCAACAACCGTCCTCAAAACTTTAATAATCAATCAAGTATAGAAGGACTGGTTTATGAATTTATGGCATCTCAGGACCCTAGACTGACAAGGTTTGAAGCCGATTTCAAACGACAACAAAGTGAGATGACCAATAAAATTGACATTGTGTTAAAAGCCATCAGGGAATAGTCTTGTTTTCTTTTGATTTGGTTGTTGATATTTCGAGTTACATTAACATCTAACTTCTTTCTTGTTTAATGTCTCTATTTACCACTGCTAATTTATTGTATGCATTCTTAGGTTTTTAGTTATTTATACATTCTCTCTCCATTGGTACTCTGATAGGTGTTGTATAACGAATCGAAGAAGATCTTTGATGAAGATGTTGGATTCAGAGATAGAGCGAATGTCTCACAAGTCAGTCAATGATTTAAAAATTGTTTTTTTGAGCTACTTGGTCTTCCTAAGTTTTCTTTTATATATAACATACTGAATTTTGAATTAAGGTTGGGACCAAATTCACAAAACGGCATGGTGTCAAATCTGTAAGAGGTGTCATGTTTTTCCCCGTTTGATATAAAATAGGAATGTACATCTTATTTTATACGAGTTTAATTCCATTTATTTTTAGGATAAAAGCTCTTACACTACCACAATGAGAGATACTATTGAATTAATGATGGTTACTGAAGGAGATAAGGCCGTTACTGAAGGACCAAACTCACCTCTTGTTGATCTAAGAGCTTTGCGGTTAGTTTACTTGCCATTAATGCTGAGTTTGTCAAAGCATATTTCAATTGGCTAGTAATACATATTTTTGGGAAAAAGCTCAAAAAGTGTCTACTGTTTGCATATGTAGGCATGCACTTGTTGAGGAAA
>BQNB010124152.1:0-19983 GCA_026074375.1 Tanacetum coccineum
GTGCAATACTATATATAGTTAACAAGAGAGTTGTTTCGGAAATGGAGACCTTAACTAGCTAAAAAAAATTCACACGCAATAATGTTTAGTCAAATAGCGCAACTTCCAGGAAAATTTCTCAAAATTTTCACGCACAAAGATACTATCTTCATGCACAAATATACTCTTACTAAACGTTTCGCAAGTGAAGAAAAATATCTATTATATTATCACCGGTGAAGAAAAATATCTCCTATATTTTTACAAGTGAAGATATATATTTTCTATATTTTCACGGGTGATGAAAAATATCTCCTATATTTTCACAAGTGAAGATATATATCTCCTATATTTTCATGGGTGAAGAAAAATATCTCCTATATTTTCACGGGTAAAAAATATATCTTCTATGTTTTCATGCGCGAAGATGCTCTTACTAAACTTTTCACACGCGAAGATGCTCTTAATAAACGTAATCTGTGTTATATTCTACTATGCACAAACTAGTTAACTCGCCTATAACAATCGAGACCTAATTCGTAATCTATACACTAACATGTGACATATTCATAATTTAAACAATTATAATAACTTCAAATACATAATAATTCACAATTCTACAATTAAATTTATCAAAAAAAAATTTACTTGAAACTTTTGTGTAGCCTAGTTGACTGAATTCCGTCAGCTTCTTCTGCTTCTTCTTCACTGATATTGATCGAATTGTTATGATTCCGGTGGTGGTTCTTCACTCATAGTAGATGGTGATAGACGGTTGTAATTTAAAGGGTTCTTATGGCTATAATTACGACGGTGAAGTGCGGGTTTGAACGAAGGTGATTCGAGACCGTGATTTGCGGTGGTTTGGCGGTGATTTGCAGTGGTTATGATGAGAGAAAGATCGAATGGTGATTTGCGGTGGTTTGACCATGATTGTGGTGATTTGTGTAAAAATGAGAGAGAGAAATGAGTTAACAATTTTTTTGGGTACATAGAAATGACAATAGTTTAATTGGACACCTATAAACTTTTAATGTGAAATTACAGAATGGCCCTTCCGCTTTCTTGAGTGTAAAATCAATCCAAATACCAATCTAATCTAAGCCATTAGATCTAAAAAAGAAGGGGTTGATGGAGGGCTAGGATCCCTTCTTTTCTTCTCACAAAAATTAGTCTTCTCAAATGAACGCTTGTCTATATATATATATATATATATATATATATATATATATATATCACACATGTTTTGGCTGAACAAATATATGAACCATACGGTTCTTGCACAAAAGGAAAAATGGGCCGGATCTATGGGCTGAATTGATAACAGCTTGAAGTTGGGCTGGAATAAGTAGATACCAAATGCACTGGATCAATAAAATTACGAAATATTGGTATTGGGCTGAACTATAGGGACGAATTTTGTTAAATTTGGCTTGAAAGTAATAATTGTTTGGACACACAAAACATCACTTATTGCTTAAAAAGATCTGTATCAAAGATTCACGAAAACTGTTAAAAAGGCTAATCTTGGGATTTAACTACAAGAAATGTCTACAAGGATAATTTTTTATCACTAATTTGAAGTTGAAGTGGAATTTCATGGGTGCGTGATCTTATCATATCTTAAAAGGTGGGGTTGGTTGGATGATGACTTTAAAGATAACTTGTTTGAGCTAATGCCCGGTTTTGATGAAGACTTGGCTAATCTAGTTATTTGTGTGAGATCTATAAATGCAGAAGTTAGTTCTTAACAACTCACAGGGTAAGCTATCACCACATTTGGCTATGTAATTAGTCAAAAGGTGGCATACTACTTATACTTGATGGTTGGTTGGTTGAGGAGTATAGAGTACTTAGAGATTTGGCAATGTGCAATGCAAGTTCTCTACACCGTTCTTTATCATGGATAGTACAAGACATAAGACACAAGTTTGGGTTATTCTACTTTAGCATCAAGTTTGTAATACTGAGTTTTCTCCATCAGTGGTCATTACAGATAGCCGACAGAATAAGAGGTTAGAAATGAATTAGTCTGAAGGGAAACGAATTGAGGTTTTTTTATTGGCGCTTGATTCTCACGGGAAAGTTTTTGAGCTTAAATGTACTTATGCTACTTCACATATGGTCGTATTATCGAGTATTCGGGCGTACAAAGGTTATGATTATTTTGATGATATCGAATATAATCAGGGGGAAGAGATGTGTCCTTCTTTTATACTCTTTCATACTTCTTAAACTTTCTTCTGATATTTTCTCTTTTGGTTGAATATTTTGATAGATTGCAACAATCAGGGGGAAGAAATGTGTACATCCGTGACTTAGTTGACTTTGGTGTATACAACATGAGGGACTTAATTGACTTTGATGTTATAGTTTCAACCCCTACGGGTTATTTTGTGTGAAGTATGTGTATACATGAGAAGATCTTGTTGATTTATTGCATGTTCCCCTAAACGGATTTGCTGCTTATCCGCAATGAAGAAGTCAGATTTGCTACTAAGTATGGTTTACTTCATCTTCCACAAATTTCGCTATGTGCTTAAACTACAATAGTTAATATATATGTCAACTACATCAAAGTTTCAGATTTGCTTCAAATGATTTTTTGTTAGGGGGAAGCTGATTCAGAAACTTCGACAAAAAGAAATAGATGAACAGCTTAAAGACATGCAGTATGAACTGGGGGAAAGTTATCTCATTTTATATAGATTACATTGTTTTTCCTATAAGTGGAGAAAAGATCCAAGATAAAGTACATGTTGAAGACAAAGAAAACTGTAGATATCTTCAGCTTTAGAAGGACTTTGGAATGCTTTTATTTATATTCGTACTTGTAGGATACATTGTAAGTAATTCCATATGCCACCACATTGGGGGAAGATTGTTAGGAATAAAAAAAATGTGGCGTCATTACGGGAATTACATTAGATTATTGTTAGTTCAAAACACAAGGACTAGATGCGTAATTATGTAATAGTTTCCTTGTGTTAGGTCTATAAATACCCTTCTAATCAACATTAGACGGGTAAAACTCACATTTTGTATTTTCTTTTCATTTTAAAATCCTTTGAAAATTAGATAAATCCTCTCTCTACAAATGGCTTATTCATACTTTGAACTTCCCCGACCTCCCAAGATCGTAAATCTATATATCTTACAATAATCAACATTCAATTCACGTATAAGGATAGGCCGGTGATCAGATAAATGTCTATCAAGACATATAGCCGATATGGAAGGAAATAACATCAATAAACCTTCAGATATAAGAAATCTATCTAATTTACTCATCTTGGAAGCATATTTATCAGTCCAAGTGTATGAGTATCCTTCTAAAGCAAGATCAACCAAACCCGCCATGTAATAAAATTATTAAAAGCATTGGCGCCGTGTATATTAAACACAGTACCATGTCTTTCTTATTCTAAACGAACTTCGTTAAAATCTCCCAAGAGCACAAACTCACCATCCCAAGAATCAATCAAATGATGCATATAGTCCCATAACATCTTTCTTTCAGTAAGCTTCTGTGAGGCATAGACAAAAATGATAAGAAGCTTAGTAGACGAAGGAATCCAAGTACCCGTTACAGCCAAAAAGTAATCAAAACTAGAGAATTATCTTTAAAAAATAAGCTCAGGTCCCATACACATAGAATACCACCAGAGTAACCAATGGAGGGACTAAAAGCATAATCAAAAGAGAAATTCCCCCACAACGCCTTAATAGAAAAGAGATCTATTTTAACCATCTCTGTTTCTTAAATAGCTACAAAATTGACTCTATGTTTCATATTCAACTCCTGAATCCACCCTTTCTTAGCCTTATTGCCAAGGCCTTGAATATTTAAAGACAAGAAATTCATCTAAAAATATGACAATCACCTTGAGAACCAATAATGGCTTCTATGTTCTTCATACATCCGTCCATATTATAACCCATAGTTTGACCCACCTTAATCAACTCATCGATCACTTCCAATATTGAGCCACCTACTTTAAACTTCAAACCATGATTACACCCACTTTTATGAATTGAGACCCTTTCATTGTTATCAAACATAGTAGTCTTAGGCTGTGGAATCTTTTCTGAGTTATTCTCAACAACATTTTCCTCAACAACATCAGGTGTGAAACCTTATGGAAATTGTAGATTTTCGCCTTTCGCCTCTACGGTTTCTTTATTCCTCTTTAAGATTTTGTAAATCTCAAAAGGATCTTCTAGTTTATTAGGATGTTTACTAAAATTGGAATCTTTACCATACACAAGGTCATTCGTGTGCATGCAACTTGATTCAGAAGCATGATCATACTCGTTTTGGTTATCTAACTCAAAATCATTCCCATTGTTTCCACTTTTGTTCTCCTCATGATCACCCTCAGGCTCATCATCAGAAGATGAATCATCCTCTTTTTTGGCAATGAACTTTGGCGACCAAGTTTCAAGCGCCTTTACACGAATCCAGTGGACTTACCCTTTAACAATTACTTTAATCTTATCATTGATAATCGCATTAGGTTTAGTTTTCACACACAACCTTTTGTATGACAAATACATACTTTTAGAATCTTCCAAAGCAAAGCTTGGTTTAAAAATGTGCGTATCATTGCGGAAATTGCATGCATCATTGCATAGCATTTAAAATTTCGCATCATGGTGCCTAATGCAAGGCCATCCCATATTGCATTCGCATTATACCATAATTTACTGTATTTGTGTAATGCTAGCAACGATCGCTATTATCACAATCTAGAATTTAGGTCATTTTAGTCAAAATTAAACCCTATAAAAGATACCAACATATTTTAATGGCTTTTTAAATATAAAACTTGTTAAAAGACGTCTAAAACTAACACGAAAATATAGCATCTTGTGTGTTGCTAAGAGTTTTATGTCAAGATTTGCTTTCGATTTATTTGTTATAAAAACAGATTATTGGCCTAAATTCAATATGCTAGTAATTTATTTTGTAAGTTAATTGCATTTACTTTGTACTTGGTGGAATATACTTTGTATAAATATTTTTTGTACTTTTTAGTACTAAACGCATCGCTTCCAAATTGCGCTCGCATTCGCATAACGCATCACCCAATGACCTTTGGGACCTTTAGCGTATTGGATCGCAAAACACATTTATAAACCAAGGCAGTAAGTTCTCCTCATGGTGATACTATTTTAGCAAACGTATTATGAGTAAATGCTTTAATTGGAAATCCTTCAATAGAGATCCACACTATTCTATCATCACTCACAAACGAATTACAACCCAACTTTAACTCATTGAACCATGAACCAACACCAACATGATTGTTAATCTTCTCTTTAGAGGCTATGGAATCCATGTCAATTAGAACCCACAAACCACCTAAGTAAGAAAGTTTAACATTCCCAAAACCCTCATTAGCAAGGATAAAGTAAAGGTTAGAAAGTGCATTGATATCTTTGATTTTCTCATTAAAGAACAAGAGAAATCATGTTCCATAAGACACGAATCATCAAGAACAATTACAGGATACGACTCATCTGTAATGTTAGGGTTTACTTTTCTAGATTTTAAAACAGCACCAAGCGAATTTTTAACAGCTCCCACTGAAACATTATTTCTGGGTTGATAGACATTGGACCAGGGACATTATTTTTGGGTTCCCTCTGAAACCTTACAACATTAGCATGTAGATGAAATCGCCCAATCCAAATTGTACATAGGTTTTCAATCAAACGGTCCAAATTAGCCGCCATAATGAAACTAACGAAAGCGAGTCTTTTACCTGCTTTTATTTCTTGAATGGGATGAAAACATTAATGACATTATCGTAAGCCACACAAACATTCCGTAAATCACGAGCCGAAAAATTATCAGGAAAATTCGTAACAAAAACCGATTTAGAGATCTGTTGAGTTTGATCCTCCTTTGTGTTATATGAACAACGATTATTGACTCCCATGACGAAAAAGAAAACGATTAAAGGAAAAAAGGAAAAAAGGAAAAAAAAGCCCTAAAAGATCAAATTGAGCCCTATGGTTCCAAAGCAATCATCATGTAAGAAACTTCGTTATGAGATCTATCAAAAAGTGAAATTACTTGAATAACATGGCCTTAGCATGATTATTACGGATGGAAGGTAGTAGATCGGAGAGATTTTAGGGTTTTAGAAAGGTATCGCCGAAAAGTGAGATATGATATGGAATTTTTTTTAATGGGAAAAATGGTAGTCGGAGTTACTTTTAGTTAAATTACATTGCTTATAATTAAGTCTGAGTTATATCCTTATTAATAGTTGCTAGAGATGATATAATAAGTGGAGTTATATCCGTAAGCTTATGTAATAATGAATCTAAATGAAAGAGATATTATGTTTATGTAAATAAAAAAGTTTGAGAGTTAGAAATCTATCTAACACTGTGTTCTCAAGTTAAAGTTAAGGAAGAAAAAGAAAATAAATAAAAAGTAAACAGATGAAGTTGTGTTCTCGAGTAGCACTTAGGGAGGAAAAGAAAAGAAAATAGAATGAAAGTTAATGTGATTTTGTTGATTTTTAAAGTAAAATGTTTTCTCCCAATTTTAAAAGGAAAAATAGAAGATATAAATTAGATTAATGGATTTTTTTGATTGATCAATATAAGAATCAATTGAAAAATCAAGCACTCATGTTGGCTAGTAAAAGTCGTAATTAAATTAATTTGGTCAAAATTTTTAGAAAATTGGTGCAGAAAAAAATGAAGATATGCATGACATTAGGGTTGTAAGTGAACCGGACGAACACGAACGGATCCTTGTTCTTGTTCGTTCGTTTAATTTTTACCGGACAAATAAGAACCCGAACGCTTAAACGGGCACTCTTTTTTTTGTTCATATTCGTTTATTAAGACATTAAACGAACATAAACTAACGGACACAAATGAACGTGAGAAAATAAACATAAACTTTATTAAAGTATGCATAATACTGTATTATGTTTAATAAGTGTTGTTTTGTTAAATAAGCCAATTTTATTAGTATGTAATTAAAAGATACGGTATACGAACATAAACAGATAAATGAACATAAACGAACATTAACGAACACATAATCGGATATTCACGAACATAAATTAACGGACGAGACTTTTGTTCATGTCCGTTCATTTAACAAAATGAACGTAAAATATAGTCCATGTTCGGTCATTTAATATATAAACGAACTTTTTACCGAACAGTTTATGAAATATTCATTGAACGTTCAGTTCATTTACATCCCTACATGACATTGTGAGCTCACTTTTCTTATTTTCAGACTTAAGCGTAAATAAGCATTATATTTTGACTGGTTCATAGAATTTATAATCAAATGTTAAACTTTAAAAAAAAAGCTAATCCTAAATTTAACTTTATGAAATTAATTGTAAATTCTCAATTTTCATTATTTCTAAAGTATTTATATATGTAACAAAAACCTTATCTCCTTTGAGTACTTTTTATAAACGATGATTATTATTATTATTATTATTATTATTATTGTTGTTGTTGTTATTATTATTATTATTATTATTATCATTATTATTATTATTATTTAATTATAAATCATTTTATTAAGAAACTTAAAAGATTTACAATAAATTAGAGGGGACCCGAGATACTATCTGGGCCCTCATCTTTTTAGCAATAGCGAAATTGATCCTATTAAATATATGAATGGTAGCACGTGCCCCAATGTCCTGAGCCATGGAGAACTTCCAGATCCGCTTCAGCAATGTAACCGCGTCTGCCTCTGATCCCCCAAAGAAGAGAAAGAAAAAGGAAGAAACTCATATCCAATAGCCGCACAGTTAGCCATATACGTATCGCGTTTACGTTGTGCAGCATCAATCACAGCCAAATCAGGTACGAAATCAGCCATCCCGATTTGCGTCAAAGGTGAAGATCCAGTTAGATCCACACACACATCAAGTCCTTCATCCCACGAGTAAAGTAACATATCTGCTGGACGTAATGGTTAGTCACGCCCCCTCCCCACCCCTCATCACCCGATATCAACTTCCTTACCAGCTAAAATCCCAGAACGATAACTATTATGTCGACAAAGGGTATTGGCGTGGCAACGTTTTAATGACGATGTTTAATTACAATATCCCGACGCCCTGATTACAAACATGGTCTCCATAAATATCCCCAGCAAAAACCCTTGAACAAACTAAACAAGGCTTCAAAACAGAAAATAAGGGGGTTACCTACCCGATAACACAAAACACAACGATAAGTCTTACCGTTCATAGTTTGTCCAACCTAGAAATAGGGACCATCCTAAGCCAGAAAAATGTATGATCCTCCCTTTGAGAAGTCCACAAGGCCATCTGTCGAGGAGATAAAAAAATGTAGACTCTGCATTCTTCATGAGTTTAGGGGCAGCGATCTCACTTGAATTACTCAAAAGGTCAGTCTCCATAGATGTATTATTATTATTATTATTATCACTTCATTAAAATAATAGGGATTACAACAAATTGGAGGGAAGCTGTGATACTATCTGGGCCCCCACATCCTTTGCCTTTAGCAAAACTAAGCCTATTAAAAATATGTATAGTGCACGTGCCACTCGTTATTTCATTATTTATTATTATTATTATTTTTTTTCATTATACATAATTCATTAGAAACAATAAAGATTACGTTAAATTGGGAGGGATGACGAGATACTACTTTGGGCTCCCACTCCTTTAGCAAATAGAAAAAACCTTTATATTAAAATGGGTGATCAGCAGCACGGCCACCAATATCTTGAGCGATGGAAAAAAATTTCGGTACCCGCTTTTATTAAGTCACCGCATCTTTCTCAAGTTCCCCAAAAAGAAGAAAAATGAGAAAGGAGGAAATCCGTATAATATCCCGCAATTTTAGTCATTATACTTAACCCGTTTGCGCGTGAAGCATCATAATCACCGCCGACCAGGCACGAAATCAGCCTTCCCAGTTGCTTTTCTTGGTCAGCTGTGGACCCTGTCAAATCCACACACACCATCAAGCCCTCCTCCTATCGAATAAAGAATTAAATATCCGCCAGGACGTATGGCATTGTACGTCCTCCAACAATGCCCAATGTCATTTCTTTGCCAGCCTGAAATCCCGGGACCGGAAACAAAATGTCTTCCTAGGTATCACGCACCGCGTTATGTCGATGCTTGATACCAATAACGCCAGCGCATGACACAACATGGTCCCCATAAACATCCCCCGTGAAGACCTTAGAACAAACTGAGCACGGCTTTGAGACCGAAAATAAAGGGACACCTAACCGGTAACATAAAACACAACGGTAAGTTTTACCGTTCATTGTTTGTCCCAGCCCAGAGATCGGAACCACACGAAGTCAGTCCGAAGTATGCTCTTCCCTTTGAGATTGCCACAAGGCCATCTGCCGAGGAGATAAACAAAAAGAAGATTCGACATCCTTAGTAACCTGAGTGAAGTATATATCTGCCATTTTTTAATATAGTTTGGGGGGCAGCGACCTCACTTGAATTACTAGAAAATCACTCCCCACTTTAGCTTGTTAAACATACACAAAGCGTCATCGGAAGTGGATCCATAAAGCTAACTATATCAACATGTCGAAGGAGCTTGGTCTGCAAAGCAGCAGACTGCCAAGGTGAGGCAATAAAGGCATAATTCAATCATACTTGCTGAATAACAACAAAGCCCCACAAATCGAGAATGGTTAAAGTGGCAGTATCCATTGCAGTCGTACAAAAACCCCGGTCCAGAAGAAGCCGTGCAAACGGCTTCCAAAGCACAACGAAGAGCCATGTCAAAAAGAAAGGTTGAGCCGACTCAAGACCGAGGGCGGGCATGTGCGCATTGCAAGTATAGTTTAGAAATCCCCGCACACGCTCGAATAAGCAGCAACTCACATTGAGGATCATTAATCTTAGAGCAACAGTGTACAAGAACCCAATCTGTTTAATACTTCTTCTTGACAAGCGCTCTCGACTAAATTCAGGGTCCATTTACTAACGGGTCCAACCTAAACTTAATCCCATGCCAAAGGTCCGTGAAAATATTAGTGGGGAAAAAACCTTCCAACTACTCCTCGGGTCTTACTTGGGCCAGAAAAACTCAGGTTTTGTCAATCGTTGAGGTGTAAGCCACAACGCGGACCTCCTCCGGTAATAATTGTGTCTAGAACCTTACCTAACAACCAGCAGTATCCCCAACAATAAGGGCCATCGTCAAGATACACGCCCTGCAAGACTCAAAGATTAAAGGACTCTCTGAGCTTACAAATCAAAGGATGTAAGCATCTAATGGAAAAACAAAGAGGGCCAAGAGGATCACCCTGTTGCGACCTTGTTGGCAATGACCTCAAAAAGTGTTCTCCGTAGTACAATCTGGCAGGGCTTAGAGTAGCAGAAAGAATTCTACCCTACGAGAGATAAGCGGGGCACCGAATACGCCCAAAAAAAAAAAAAAAAATAAAAAAAAATAAAAAAAAAAAAAAAAAAAAAAAAAAAAAAAAATAAAAAAAATAAAAAAAAAAAAAACGACTTCCTCTAACATAACTGTTCGATCTACCAGATTGAAGGCATTTTGAAAGTCCACCAATAGCATTGAAAGACCAACATCATCCCCACGATCCTCAACCAAACGATTAACAGCATGAATAATGGCCTCACCCCCTCCGGGAACCCCCAACACCAAACTGTAGACCATCCAAATAACCATCATATGATAAACAATTAGTAGCATGAACTTGGAGGATCTGACGCCTCTAGACAGTACCAACAGCTATAGGGCGAATACCACCACCTGGCTTAACAAGCGGTGTAAGAGGGGCACTAGCAATATATTCACCAAGCATCATAGGGCATTTCCCCTCAAGAAAGAGATTCACCACTTGGGTGATAGAAGAGACCAACTCATCAGAAATAGCAACAGCCGCTCCACTTAAGCAGTCCATAAGGTGTTGGGCACGCAATCCATCACGACCACAAGACGTACCTCGGGGGAAACTCTTGATCCTGTCCAGAACCACATCCTGTGATGCAATGAGTTGGTGGTGATCAATAGGTATATCTGGCAAGGACGGAGCAGACTTGAAAGGGTGTTTAGCCTTTAATTCCTGGAGAGTAGCATCGTTATAAGGGGCAACACCAGAAGATGAAAGGAACTCTCGTGTGACAGTATAATAGCCGTCATAAATCTTCCTTTACACTGCTTGAGATTTCGCTCACTCAAATCAAGGTTTTCCTCATCCAAATCTAACATAGGAGAAGCAGATTCGGTTAAGGTCTCCCTCACAAGCTGCCAACTACCACCAGGCACACCCCAAGATCGGATGGCATTGGTGATACTTTCTTCCTGGCATTGACGTTTGTTAGCTGACTTGCACTCCAAATTACTCCTCGGGCAAAAGGTTTTAAGGAGACAGAGAGGCAAGACTAACAAACTAACCCAGCAAGAAATATCATCAGGTTTGCAAATCACCTTATCAAGCGCTCCTTTCAAGACCCGAGAGAACCCCAAACGACACTTGGGAGGGATGGATTTGACCGTACGCAACCCCTTTGAAAATAAACTATCAAGAAGATGTAAGGTAAAACCATCATGTTGGTCATGCAACAATCCATCAACAAGATCCAAGCTGGAGTACGAGAAGGGAACAGGTGCTTTGTCATGGTCTAGAGTACAAAACGAACAAAACCTGTCACCAAGATCAGGATGGTGACACAAAATCGGCCCATGATACGACTTTAGCACGTAAAGTGTGAGTTTTGAAGCAAACACCACATAACCAAATACCCATTCGTTTAAGAGTAACCTCCGCCTTCTCAAAAAACAACCAAATCCGTGAGAAGAGCATGTTTAGTTGTAGCTTGTGCATCACCATTACAATGTCTATCACGAAGATGTGTGATCAAAGAAGTCTTAGTAAGCCCGTTACCACCACCATCATGACACCCACTAAGACCCGCGAAAGGGCAATGGAATCTCACAATAGCCATATAAGAACCTATGAACAGCAGCGCATAAAAATACTTTTTTTGTTGTTGTTGTTGTTGTTATGGGGGATCGATCACATCACAGACGAAAAGAAGCCACAGAACAGATAAGACCCAAAGCGATCACTTGCTATAGACAAAACCAGAAGCAACGCAAAAACACAACAGTGAGCTTGGTAAGGAGATAAACCAGGAACTTGTAACCAAACAATAGCCAGCAGACAAAAGAGAGACCCAAATGGGGAACTTGAAGCTGTCCAGGAACCTTACCGACGATCCCCTGTCCGAAAAGCACAGCTTCTCAGAACCAAGCCTAAAACCACATATGCTATGGAGCCAACAAGGATAGAACACGACAGGACTGCTCCCAAATTATAACAAAACCCGCAGACCTCGAACACCCGCTGTATAAAAGCAAAAACCCACCTAAAACAATAATGCTGTCAATGTGTACTAAGCAATCGAAACCAAGGCTGCTCGAAACGCTAAACCTGAGAAAGTGAAGACCTGAAGCCCAACAACATAAAACAAATACAAACCATAGTAAATCAAACGCACATAACCAACTGCACTGAGGGGAAATTGCAACGGCAACGAAACCCAACTGCAACCAAACAGTAACAGACAACGAAACCAGCAACAACCAATAAAACAAGCAGACCCAAACGAAGACCCTGGACGTGCCCGAGAACCTAACCGACGAGAAGAGAGGCCAACAACAACACTTAACCAAACCAAAGTAGGTCTCGAAAAGAAACCCTGAAAGGAACTATACGAAGTTGAAAAGAGAAAAAAAAAGAATAAAAGAGACCTTATATGCACAGATCCGATCACTTCAACACATTCCAACTAAAAGTTGAAATTATGAAAGGATTGGATTTGGAAGAAACGGGATGGAAAAAAGCGAATCGCCTTTATCGCCCACAGTAAAGAGACATATTATTATTATTATTATTATTATTATTATTATTATTAAATTGAATGTAATTCTTAAAACACCATCAACGTATGACTAGAGGTTATTAAGTATACACATGAACTAAATAACATATATAAAAATTCATATGTAATTATTTTGAATTGTGTTAAAAGATCAAATTTAGGATAAGCTCATTTGGATATCAAACTTTATTTGGATATCAAGAGACTAATCCTAACTCTCAATCTACATTTTGATCAAATGGACGAGTTTAAACCCAAACCCCATTTTCATCCTTTTTTTCTCAAATATTAATATCTCTTAAACCGTTAATCATCAAAGCGAAAAAATATACATCACGATGAGCATTTAATTATCTTTCTATAAATATGCACTATTATATACTTCCGACAAAATTTGTTTTTGTTTTTTCACTTTTTGTTTATTTTTTGTTTTTTTCCGTTTTTTGTTCTTTTTTCTTTGTTGTTGAAACTTGCATGAGAAATCACATATAATTAAGCATTAGTTTGAATATTATAATAAAATCACATGTGATATTAGTGTAAAATCACATATGATATGTAATAAAATCATATGTGATTTAACACAATATCACATATGATTTTATTAGTATATTCAAATTAGTGTTTAATCACATGTGATTTCATAATACAAGTTTCAACAACGAGAAAAACGAAAAAAATGTGAAAAAATGAAAAAAAACGTGAAAAAAGGAAAAAAAAATTGTTGAAAGTATATCAAAGTGCCCGGGTATAGAAAGATAATTAAATGCTAATCGTGATGATATAATTTGTTTTGTCTAACGATTAACGGTGTTAGAAATAAAAAGTGTTTATTATTCTCTAAGAATTGGTCATGTAATATTAAGTACTTGTAGTTTAAATTATTAGGTAATAAGGGATATTTGGTCAACATAAGTAACATTGACCAAATAACCAACTTAGAAAGGTAGGATAGAAAGTAGTATACATACTAGTCTAATTTCATAGATTAGACGCTCTTGACAATTTGTAATCCTTCCCTTCCTCCATTTTCTCTCTTTATTGAAAATTTGAAAAGTGAAAAAGAAATATCTCTAGTCTTCCTCTCTTATGCTTAACCTTTCTCATATGATACATAATGCAAACATAATGTTTAACAAGTGGTATCTATCGCTGGGAGAGATCTAGATTGTGTTTTCGTGAATCAAACGAGCCTAAATAGCGTTTAATTCGATCGAATAAGCTTTCGTTAGTAAGTTTGTGTAAGTTTCGTATTCATTTAGTGATAATTTTACTAGTGAACCTAAATATTGATCAAAACGCATTTCATTATACTTTCTCTAACGAAAATATTAGATATTATTGCTTAAAAAAATAAGAAAGTATCTATCGATTATATTTCAAAATAGATCGAACAATATAAGTTTTTAGAGCTTTCGGAACACTGTTATAACACTTTCGGTAACTGTTTTACACGGTCTTTGAACTTTCGAAACACTGCTTAAAGCTTTCGATAACTGTTTTTAGCATACATATCACTTTCGTAAAACATTAGAAGCTTTCGGTAACTGTTTCTTTAAGTATTTTAACACTTTCGTAAAACAGTGAATGATTTCGAAAATCGTTTTTCATAGACTTAGTACTTTCGTAAAACTGCTAAAAGACTTTCGGTAATTGTTTTGTACGTAGTTCTTAAGCTTTTTGAAAACATTAATCAGTTTCAATCAATAGGAATAGGATTCGTGTAAATATTGGAATAACAGTTACAAGGATTAAAGTTATACTTTTAACCGTAAGAAAATCGTATCTATGAGTTCTAAGGCGTTGGATTGAGAGAATTACGAAAGTTGTTGCTTTCGAATCTACAAAAGTGGTGATTTTAGAATTTACAAAAGTTGTGGATTTGGGAATTTACGAAAGTTGGGGTTTCGTAATTGTAAGCTTTCGGTAGCCGTTTTAATTTTTGTATTTGTTAGCTTTTTTGGAAAACCATGTACTTTATAACAACTGTGGCTTTCAGAATTGTGGTTTCGTATTACAAGTTTCATAATCAAGGTTTCTTTCACTTATCTTGGTTTACCTATTGGTTCGAATATGAGTCGTATCGCGAATTGGCAGCCTCTCATTGACCGTTTTAAGGCTAGATTATCGGGTTAGAAGGCCAACCTTCTCTCCATTGGTGGTCGCCTTACTCTCATCAATTTTGTGCTCAGTAGCCTTAGTAATTATTATTTATCAATTTCCAAGGTCCCAGAAATAGTTGTTAAATCTCTCGAAAGTTTACGTGCTTCTTTCTTTTAGGGTAGCTCCAAGGATTCCAAGAATCTTGCTTGGGTTAAATGATGGAATATTCTTGCCTCCCTTGATAAAGGAGGTCTCGGCATTGGCAGTCTTAAAGCGTTCAATATGTCCCTTTTATTGAAGTGACGATGGCGTATTTTCCATAATCTGAATGCTTTATGGGTTCATGTGGTTAAGGTGATTCATGGTGATGAAGCAGGTATTGATATTAGAGGCTGTTACACTAATGGGGTTTGGGCTAGCATTGTCGGGTTGATTTTTCACCTTTACTCTAGTGGTATTGTTCCCTAAAACTCCATTCGTCTTAAAGTTGGTAATGGCTCTTCCATTCGCTTTTGGAAAGATACTTGGTTAGGTGATGATCATCTCTATATTAGATATAACATATTATATCACCTGGGAAAAAAACAAAGATTGCTTTATTCAACAACGCATTGTAAATGGTTCCTGGTTTTGGGATTGAAGTAGCCCGGTTAATGTTGGAAGAACAGAAGCTGAATTTGACGCCTTTATTTCTGATATTGCCAGCTTGGAGCCTGAAGAGCTTGTTGATTCTGATACTTGCATTTGGAGTCTTTCTCATGATGACAAATTTTCAGTGAATTCAGTTATCATGTTTTTATCCCTAGAAAGGTTAACATTTTCTTGTGGCGGATGTTTTTAGATAGGCTCCCAAATCATTTAAACTTATGATAGCCTATATCTTTCACATATATCACACGAAATACTTTTGAGATTTTAGAGAGAGAGAGAGGTTTTAGAGAGGGAAAGACGAAGAGAGAAAATGGTGACTTCTACTAGAAAGAAAAATGAGAAGCAACACCCTTCACCACCTGAGGTAAAGGGTATTTATAGTACAAAGAGATAGAAACCCTATCTAGGGACGTGTGGGCTTTTATGGACCGTATATATAGGCTTTATCCTGACATCTAGGCCCAATTAGCTTAAAATACATTCCCAAAAACTACGTTTTCTTATACAAGGCTCGGGAATAATAATGACCATCACTTTACATAAAAACACGGCTAACAATCTCCCCTTAAGGGGTGGTCATTAAATTGTGGATCCTTCTTGACGTCTTGAGTCTTGTATTCTTGGGAATTATTTTGAAGTTCCTTTTGCATGCTTGAGATCATGGATCTTGATCTATGTCTTGATATCTTGTGTCTTTAACTTGATATCGTGGTCTTTAGCCTAAGATAATCTTGGATACTTCTTGACTGGAATACTTCTTACCAACATACTCATCCTTTGACATCACTTGAATGCTGACAATCTTCCTCAACATAGACCTTGTGACTTGATCTATTTGAAATCATATACTTGACGTTCTTTGTGGAATTTCTTATTTATCAGAGCTTGTGGAAGTGTATCTTTGAAATTCAGAACTGTCTTTAAGTTTTGATTAATGCCATTGAATGTATCCTTGAACTTTGAGAATGAGTATGTGGCCTTGACTGCGACTCAGCTAAAATATGGTGGAAACGCCATCGACTTGTCCTACAAGTTTAAGTTGGTAATAAACAACAGATATGGACGAATATGTCTTTGTTATTTCGTCGAATATGGTTGCAATAACCATGGTTCCCCGTTAATCAGTATAAATATTGCCTGTGATCAGGTAGAATTCAAAAGAATCTCCTTGACAAGGTTTCGCAGCTGCACTAGCCGTTCTCGTTACCAGAGCGTCTCAAAGCAGACAACACGGTAAGAGTGAATCTATGAGTTACTGTCTTACTGATTGAGTCGTCAATACGTGTTCAGTTTTCCCATGCCCAGATGCCCTTTTGAGGCTTCCACAATGGACATGAGATCGAAAACTTGTTTGAAAATCAGTCGACATGTTAATGAATAAAGATTTTTAAACATATCAAAAGTTTTATGTTTTCAAAAAGCATCTGTCAATTCTCATTAATACACACATATTATATTTGCGTCTGTGTTGGACTCTTGTACAACTTGTGTTCTTGATGATGAACAACAAGTGTATATGGAATTGTGTCCTAATGAGATTTGTTGATTGACGGACACCTTTTCAATATCAACGATCTCGGAATGAGAAAGTCAATAGAAGCGTGTTGTACTCCATGAGAAATGAAGCAAACTTCTTTTTAGAGAAACCTGAGTAGCTGGGAAGGTTGTACATTGCATCACTGGGTCCATGATGACTTGTCTTCAATACCAGAATCATCTTTCTGATTACCGATAGATTATGCATTGACCATGTTTCTGCCTAAGGTTGTATGGAGGGCTTCTTTCTTTACACCCTTTATCCTTACACTTCTTTTTAATTCTTCAACCCCTTCAATGTTATTCCAACGCGTCCTCATTATCACCATGTTGGGTTTGTTTCGGTGATAACTCATGCCATGGATAACATTCTTCCCAATCTCACTTTACTCCTTTTTTCAATCATACCTAAGGACTTCTATTTTATCTAATAGAGTGTCACTGGGTAGATCCCTTCGGTTCTGGCTGGATTATAAAACAAAATACCTATTCTTAACCACCTTATAACACCATAAGAAACAACAATTGGTCGGTCTTTGGTATTTCCATAGTAGTCATATAACCATTTGAAAAAAGCAATCAACGTGTTCAAGAAATCATTTATTACACATTGAGAGTTTTCTATATCACAAAAAGGCTCCCCCTACACATATGCATCATATTATGAAAGAGTTTTGCACATGCGAGGACGAGAACGCACTTATAATCAAGAGATCTTATCCATTATTAAGCAATATTGATCACATTTTAATCACTATTCTCCTTCTCAAAAATTAGGTGACAATTTTTGATTTAACAAGTGAATTAAAATATAAGTTAATGTACATTGATCCACTTGTAGAATGAACGAGCATTGAGAAAACAATGTAGCATGCTAAATGAACTAGATGATATTAATTATCAAAATTATACTCCCCCTCCATAATAGATTAAAGTGAAAACTTAGAGTGGGAGTTTGTTGAGCACACAATTTTGAAAGAATTTTAACATTTCTTTTTGAAAATATCTTGAAAATTATGCTTAACAGGAAAATGATTTTTAATTTATCTTATGAAGTATCATTTTCTTAGTGCTTTTCTTCAGCATTCAAAACTTTGAATGTTTATATGACTTTGCTCAAGACCGAGAAGATATGAACTTCTCATTGTTTAGGATAAATGTACATAAATGAACATTTTCCTTTCTTTGAAGTCCGAATCCTAAGCTGACATTTACTTAGAAGTCACAAAGAAAAAATTTGAAGAGACGTGTTTTGAAAACTTTTGAAACTCTCGCTCAAACTTTATTTATACACCCGTGTTAATATTAATCAACATTTTTAGGTGCGTAAATGTTATCGATTTACGAGAGACATGTCGGAGAAGATTATTTTTGATATTTTTTCGATTTTGTATTTTGCTTTTATAGGTTTTATAATTTTATATTTTGCTTTTCTGATAAATATATACAAAGAATTACCGTGATTTTGCAAGACGTTCAAGCTCCTATGGAGACAAACTGCGCATACCAAGGTGACGAACCAAATAATTAAACCTATCCACTAGAAGGGCTTTGGTAAAGAAGTCGGCCAATTGGTAATCAGTCTTGACAAAATATAGTTCAATCATACCCTTTTCCACGTGCTCCTTTATGAAATGGTAGCGGACAGCGATGTCAATGTGTTTGGTTCTCGAGTGTTGGACCGGGTTGCAGGATATGGCTATGGCTGATTTCGAATCACAATAGATAGGAATCTTGTGAAAGTGAAATCCATAATCCGTTAACTGTGTCCGCATCCAAAGGACTTAGGCACATCAAGCGGATAAAGACACATATTTTGCTTTCGCGATTGACAGCGTCATACAGTCTTGCTTTTTCGCGAAACAGCTCACCAGCTTTTCGCCTAAGAATTGAGTTCCACCGGAAGTACTCTTAAAGGTGTCTTGACATCTCGCATAATCAGCATTTGAAAATACAGTTAGTTCAAAACCAGAATCCTTCGTATACCAGAGACCAATATTAACGATTCCCCGGAGATAGCGAAAGATCCTTTTAACCTCCTTGAGGTGCTTCTTGGTTGGCTTAGCCTGGTACCGCGCACATAAACAAGTAGCATGTACAATTTCCGGTCTGCTTGACGTAAGATACATTAGGGCACCAATCATGCTTCGATATTTCGTTGCATCGACTAGAGTCCCATTTTGATCTAGGTCAAGCTTATCTTTAATCTCCATTGGTGTACCAATAGGATCACAAGTTTTCATTCCATATTTTTTAAGGATTTCTAACACGTAGTTGGACTGGTTTATGAAGATGCCACGAGGGGATTGGTTAACTTGTAAACCAAGGAAAAACATCATTTCCCCCATCATTGACATTTCAAAGAGGCTTTTCATAAGGTCAGAAAATAATTGGGTATATATAGGGTTTGTAGAACCAAAGATAATATCATCTACATAGACATGTACCACTAAGATGTCATCATTGAAGCGCCTTATAAACAACGTAGATCAATGGTGCCTTTGAAGAAGTGATTCTGTAGGAGAAACTTTAATAATTTGTCATACTATGCCCTCGGTGCTTGCTTTAGCCCATATAGTGCCTTATTTAGCTTGTAGACATGGCTTTTATGATCAGCATCAATGAAACCTTCAGGTTGACACACGTACACGTCTTCCTTCAACGAACCATACAAGAAAGCAGTTTTCACGTCCATTTGGAATACTATGAACGATTTGTATGCAACATTGCCAAAAATATCCTCATAGCTTCCATTCTAGCAACCGGAGTGAAGGATTATTCAAAATCTATTCCTTTCTCT
>BQNB010124153.1:7321-19983 GCA_026074375.1 Tanacetum coccineum
ACTCAATGTCATTATGATCAGTTGTGGTATGAACATTGCTACCACATGTTTCATAATTTTTTGTGACATGTTGGTTTGATTCCTCTTCTTAGAGAAATAATTCTATTATGACTATGAGTATCATGATCATAACTCCCACATAACTTACATATGGGATAGTATACACAGTCATTAGATTAATGATTATTTTACCCACAATATATGCAGGAAGGAAATGGTATTACTGGTCTAGAAGGCATGGATCTTGATGAAGTTTCACCCTGACTAGTAAGATGCCGAGTAGTCTTTATGGAAGACATGAATTCAGCATGATCACATGTCCTGTGATTATTTATCTTGCATTTTTTGCAAAACAAAATCTAAAAACAATTCTCAGAGAGATGACTGTTTTACCCACAAAGTTCACAACTTATTTTAAATTGAGTTTTGTATCTGTTTTGAAGTGAATTGTAAGGAACCTGTTGAGACTGGTGGTTTCTAGAATAAGTGACTTGTTCTTGCTAAGTTGTAATTTTAGTTCGTTGAGTTCTTTCATCACGGTAGCTAAGGGAGGGTCATCTTCAATGTTCACATTCTTTAACTTGCCAGCAGGAGCTGAAAAAGTTTTTGAAGCTGAAGTACCTTTTCTGTTACCCTTAGCAGGGGCTGAGGAAGGTTCCTTTAAGGTGATACCTTTTAAGGTTTCAGCTTTGAATGTGGAATTTGACTTCAAAATTGATTTGATAGTCTTGATGTCCAGATGACAAGGCTTATAGCACCAATCAGCTTTCTCTAGATAAGATGGAGAAAGGGGTGCTATAGAAGATTCGTCCGCTGAATCATAATCAGTCGCTAAAGAGTCAGAGACAGCAACTGAAGGATTAGTTATGTTTCTTTGTGACTCATCTGAGGGTACCTTACCGGTATCAAAATTTGGTAGAGTAAAATCTTCAGCTTTAGATAACCTAGGTTTATTACTACTAGTAATAGACACATTTGAGTTATCTGCTGAAGACTTTACAAATACCAAGTCTTTTGGCCCAGAATTGGAGGTATCTTCAGTGAGTTGGTCAATTCCTAGGATTTTATTCGTTTGAGTGGGAATTTGTTTACTGATACACTGATTTACTTTATTAGAACTGTTTAGTCATGTTTCTGTAATAGATGTTAGATCTTTCCGTTCATTTCTTAAGTTTTGATTCTCTTTGAGAACCTCAGTGTTTACATGCTACATGGTAAGAAGATCAAGTTTTGCTTGTTTTAATACCAAAAGCTGTTCTTTGCATGTATTCAGTTCTTGAACAAGATTTCTATGTTTTGATAAAAGATTGTTTCTTTGTTCTTCAACATAGTTTAGATCAATACACAAATAATCTAGAAAGGATTTTCTATCATCATTATCTTCCATTTCAAGAAGAGTGTGTACCTTTTGTATAGAGATCTTGACCCATTCACCATTGCTGGCACTTTCTTTGCTAACAGAAACTCTTTCTTCATTAGCAAGTGCCATGAGAGCTTTGACTTCAATTGCTTCATTTTCATCTGATGACACTTCTTCTTCATCCCATTCATAGGTTTCAGCAATAAGACACTTGTTTTTGCCCGAAGATGAAGTGGGAGCTGAAGCACTCGAACTCAGTAGAGCCAGTTTAGCCTTGATTTTATGGTATTTGGCTTCAAAGTCCTTTGTAGACATTAGTTTTGGTTTGTGCTGAGAGGAGCTGAGAGGTTTTGGTTGAAAGGGTGATTGATATGAGGGAACTGAAGTTTTTGACCAGCAATCTCTTACAAAATGACCCTTCTTACCACATTTGTGGCATTCAGTTTGGTCGGTTGCTTTTGCACTGCTGAACCTGAGTACCTTTTTTGAAGATCCTTTTAGACTTGGCTAAAAGAGCTCTTGCTTGATCATCAGGACTATCTTGAAAGTCCTGGATAATAGAGGTGGAGAAGAAGGCAGTTGACAAAGGTGTTGCAGAGACAAAAGATTTGTTATT
Organism: Tanacetum coccineum; assembly: GCA_026074375.1. Taxonomy (NCBI): domain Eukaryota; kingdom Viridiplantae; phylum Streptophyta; class Magnoliopsida; order Asterales; family Asteraceae; genus Tanacetum; species Tanacetum coccineum. The sequence continues at coordinate 9,298 of BQNB010124153.1, forward strand.
TTCAGTCTCATAAATATTGTCTATTAGGTTTTCTTCATATTTGAGTTTACCAAATAGAGAAGCAAGCTCAGAATCTTTCACATGATTTGTGTTTTTGAGACTTTGGCAGAAACTTAGCCACTTCTTTGGTAACCCATTTATAAAACCAGTATTTATTTCAAGCTTTGAAAGTTTGATGCCATCATTTACTAACTCATTCATCAAAGCTTTGTATCTGGTGAAAGTTTGTGTTAGTGTTTCACCTTCTTTGAATTTAAAGGTGTTGTAACACAACTTTAGGTCCATGACCCTACTTTCTTTCACATCAGAGGGGCCCTCATGATACAGTATCAGGTCATCCCAGGTTGATTTAGCTGTTAAGCAGTTTATGACAGAATTCATTTGGTCATCTGGAAGGACAGACATGATGAGACTTTTGAGTCGCTGATCTAAGTTAGCAGCCTTTCTCTCATCTCTAGTCCATTGTCCTTCTGGCTTCCTTTGACCAGCTACCATGGGGATAAAAGGACCATTTTTGATGATGTTTTCAAATTGAGGTTCAATACCAATGATGTGGCACATGAACCTCTTTTTCTAGTTGGTGAAATTTTCCACTTCTAGTACAGGAGCGGCATTTAACTGGCCACCCCTATATTCAAGAGTCTGTGGTACTTCTGCTGCCATTTAAGATGGATCTTGATTTTAAAAATCTTTTGAGCAGTTATAAAAACTTTGAAAAGGTTTTATAAATCAAACTGCTCTGATACCACTTGTTGGTCCCTTTGAATGTGATATAAGGTTTATCAAGTTAAACTAATCACATTCCATGGCAACAAAGTGAGTTTTAAACAGATATATATGAACAATATAAAGAACAAGTTTAAAACACACAGAAGTAACTTTTCAACGTATAGGTTCTTATTAGAATCAAATAAAGAATCTATGACACACCTTGCTTGCGGAATAGCAAGGTGGTTGAATGACAATTGGGGTGTTATCTCCTTCGAACTTAATCTCTAACCAAAGTTATGAGAGTAAGAAAACAAACAACTTAACTAGAACTGAAGCTTCAGCTTCAGCAGTTCTATTCTGTTTGTTTGAGAGATAAATGAACTCTTCAATGTGTTTCACATTAATTGGAAGAGATAACATTTACTCTCAATATCCCTTTCCTTTTATAGGCAAAGGAATTAGGGTTTACAAGTTAACCTAGTACGCGTGTCATGCATCCAATGGGTGGTTGAGATACCATTTAATGCAGACATGCTTTAAGGTACTAGGTACAGTCATTTAGGGAAAGTTGTTGTACTTCTATACCAACTTTAGAAGTATCTATTCTCAAGGAGATTGTTTTATTCCTTTTGACTTAAAACAATCTTTTTCCCGCCTTGTAAACCTTCTAGAAGTGAAACATTTTGTTTCAGTCTTCTGTTAAGGAGATAGACATCGTTCAGCTTGGAATTGTCAACCAAGCTGAACTGAAGCTCTTGCTAAAGTCTTGTCTTCAGTTTCTGTATCGCCACATAAACTGAAGTGAAGATGATCTTCATCTTCTAAGTACCCGAAGAACTGGAGTTGAACTCTCTTCAGCGACTCAAGCTGAACTTTCTTCTGCTTGATTAATACTTAGGGGATTTTATGTTTAAATCTACTGAAAGACTGAAAGGCTCAGGAACTGACCCCAACAGAAGAAATCATAGTTCGAACCCTATACGAAGATTAACAACCATGGTTAATGCTAAAGATAATCAACAAAATATATAGTAAAGAAACTTACAATTTAGGGCAATAATAGAATCGACTGTCAAGCTTTTATCTGTCCATGAAGTTTGTATGACAACCTTATTTCCACAAAAATAAAATGGCATTACCAGTTTTGAAGTGAAAAGGGAATTAGGGTTTCACTATGGAAAGGAATAAGGAGAAAAAAAAGCAGAATATGTGGACGAGGTGGGTGGATCGAGATTTAATGGGTTGAATAAAACAAGTAGATAAAATATAATAAGAAAATACCCATATTCCCGCGTAGGCATATCATGTGATATGAGATAATGAGAGAAAGCTAACGACTGTTTGGTCAAAGGATCGGTACATTAGAAATTGACAACCTCAAGGACAAGCAATGTATTTGTTGAAGTTTAAGGACCAACTGTGAACAAATTTGTGAAACACATGGACGATATATGTAATTAACTCCAAACAATATGCGATGTTATAACATAAGAGGACTTATCTCAAGCAAATATATTATAGCAAAAACATTTGATGAGACTGTACCAAGATGGTGCGAATTTGTGGGATACCCTATTATTATTCATCTTTCCATGTTTCTCGCTCAATCATCATCTCTACTCTCGTAATGATCGTCTTTTTCGCACTTTCTCATCATCTCTACTCTCGTATCAATCATCTATCCCTCACCTTTTGCATACACTTCACAATAGAGCGCTTACTCGTCATCCTTACTCTCGTAACGATCATATATCCCTCAACATTTACATATACGTCACAAAACAACACGTATAAAACACACTTACACGTGCGAAACTTTCATTAACCTGGTGAGATGCCTCTCACCGTTAACTGTCAGAAATCATCCCTCGCTTGTGGCGTTTACCCCTTTGTAAAAGGCACACACACACACACATGAAGGGGGTCTCACAAGGATGATCAAGAATCACTTTACAATGTTGTTTTGCATTATTCTGTAATTAAAATTTGAGTAAACTCCAAAATGCATCCATATGGTTTGTTAAATTTCACGGTTTACATTCGTGTCATGTCAATTGGGCAATATACATCCCTCCGTCATTAAACGTTGGACAATATACAATACTAGAGACGAACGATGCAAACTTTTTCCTGTTATCTAATTGAAACATCGTGTAACATATAGCAATTTTAAAATTAATCTAACAATTAAATAAGCAATTAATCATATCAAGTTGCACAACGAAAGACTCAAATAAAATCACAACTTACACGAAAAAGTTTTCCCTCCATGAACTCATATCAAACCAACACATAATTAATCATGTATAAACAATACATTACATACCTTATCCAAATCAACAAACACATATAGTTGTAGATCTTGATCAACATCTTTATACGGACCAAGAACAATAGTTACAAATACTTAGCCATGTAATTCTCTGATGAACTTGAAACTTAGTTTTATTTCATGAACATTATGTGATTAACTCTTAGAGCGGAGGGAGTGGTCGGCTGTTAGCCTGGCGCCAAGCCTTGGCGCGAAAAAAGGCCATGACGCACCACTCCCAGCGCGCCAAGCCTTCTCGCGCCATGGCTAACAGCCCACGCGAAACTTATTATTTTTTTTAAAAAGTATCCGTTGGAGGACCGTTGGGGGAGCGGTTTTTCAAAAAATACCCCCAAAACCCTAATTTTACCCATTTAAAAAATCCTATAAATACCCCCTTATTATTTCATACTTCACACACACTTTCAATACATCTTCTACATCAATACTTCTCTTTTTTCTTTCAAATATGGATCAAAATAATCTCAACGATTTCGACCCAACCGACACATACGATCATTATGATGCGATCTTTCAACCCGACTATGATCGATATATGCGGGATTATGAGTCGTATCAACATTATGTGGTTTTGTGTGAACAATAAGCTGGGGGTTCGAGTGATGGTCCAAAGAGGAGGAGGACATACATATATCGTGAACGAGAAGAGGCGGAACAAAGGCTAATCGAATAATCTATTAAATACTAAGAAATAGTTATGTTTTGTTTATAGCCCAAACAATGATGAAATGAAACAACATTTTGTATACAATTGAGTGAGAGAATCATATAAAAATCATTGGTACGTCTATATCCCTAGAGACTTCAAATAAATCATTGGTACACCAGACTATCTGCCCCTCAAATACTTGATAACCATACAATGCACATTTACAAATACAAAAAGTCAAGCTCAAACATATAAATACATGCTAAGATTGAATCCAAAAAAATATACTTACTAAATTATAAAATGACAGTCATGGCGTGAAGGAAAAAAATAAATGGTTGATGTGGCATATGCATGGGTGTTTTTTATGCATGGTTGTAAGTTTTTAACATTGATCGAAGACTCCGTCTTACATTGTCAATTGCGTCAGGAGCGCGGCCGACTTTGGCTTGTAGGTGGCCGCTTTGATATATATAACACTCATGCCATTACCAAATGGCACAAATAATGCACCATTACCATTATATGACAATCTGTTCTCCATTTCCAACACGCCAAATTTTCCTTACTCGTGTCCACTCGCTTATTTATCTATTGATTCTATTCACGAACATAATAAACAACACATGTTACATTTCATTCAAGAATTCCAAATCCATTGTATCGTCATAATCCTCACTGTAAGAATACATATTAAATATGACGTCGAAGTGAAAATAAAAGTGCAGGTATAAACAATTGAAAATTTTAAATTAAATCAAGTTTTTTTATGCCATAAATGTTTGAGTGTAAACCAATCTTGATATGTATCCTAGGATAATTATCTTGCTTATTATTCAATACATGCACTCACATGACAACTGAAATGTCATATCAATTGTTAACATTTCCATGATTGATACATATAACAAACTCATAATTTTCATCAAATGTAATTAGTCCATCTATAAATTAGATACAATTGACATCAATGTAATAGTCAACTTATTAAATTAAGTACAACATGTTTCACGAGAATATTTTTGCTTTATTCCACCTATTAGGCAACGTAACTTGCATAACCTAAGTAAACGAGCTCACGCAACCTACCTATGCCAATTTCATCAACGTTTATAGCCAGTAAACGTTATAATATGTCAAGCAATATGTTTTAAACTCTATTTTATCATACGTTATCTATTTAACATACTTTTCAAAACGTTATACAAACGATACAAACGTTAACGTTTATATCAACACCCTAATTATATGAAATGTTTACATATAAAGTGAATGTTCAAGCTTGCAAGGCATGTGTACAAGTATACAATGCATAACTTTTGTATATTAATTCCCTCCAAAACCAATGTACAACTCCCTAAAGCTTAAAGTACAATTTTAAACATCATAATTCAAACAAGGTCATTTTCCTCCAAAATCATGTTTATGTCTTACCACCACTTTAACATAAGTTACAACACTTAAAGCACAACTTTTAAACCAATAAACTAAACCCTAAACAAAACCCTAATTCTAACCTAAACCTAGACGAAAACCCTAAACACCTAAAACTAGTTCTAACCTAAAAATCAAGCACCTCAAGTAGCTCCATGACCTCATCACCACCTTGTCACCATCCTTGTACACCAAGCAAACACCCCTCCGACACTCTTTGTTACCGAACCCCCCACACCCTTAACTCCATGCATACAACTTCTTATCACCACTCTACCTTTACTTGGTCCCTACTCCATTCACCTTGGTCCTTACTCCAAGAAAACTTGGTCCTTAAGTATTTTCGAGCACTATATATACATACATACATGTACACTTTCCAATTCACCATTCAAACTTCAAACCACCTCTAAATCATGTGTCTAAACTGAATTAAGTGAAGCCAAGAAAGAAAGATTAATCCAATATTAGAAGCTAAGTTAAGAAGAAAAAGGATTCTTTAGACATACTAAGTTTTCGAGTTGTTTTGCTCATTTCGACCCAATATAAGCTCTAGTAAGTCTTCAATTTATTCTATAAGTTCTTGTCACATTTTAAGACCATGTTTAAGCTTTGTTAGATCCATGTAAACTCTTGTTTAAAGCCTTGAACCACAAACCTATGCGTTTTGGTTTTCCTAAACCAAACGTGCCCATTTTGATCTTTCTAGTTCACAAGCTCTTTCTATAAGCTTTAAGCTCGTAAACTTAACTTATTTTAGCTTATTCTAATAAGCCATAAGCTGCAAAACTCTTTTGGATTTCAAAAATATCAATATTATGGTTTTTGGACTTAATTCGCAAATGTTTTCATGCAAAGGGGTATATATTGTAAATTCTTGAAACATATAACTAGAGGGGCTGAAAATGTAATTATCCTAAAGTTAAACTTCAGGGGTTTTTTTGTCATATTGAAAGTTAAAGGTTTAATGTTTTAAAAATATAATTAAAGGATTAATTTTGTAAATATATATATATATATATATATATATATATATATATATATATATATATATATATATATATATATATATAATATATATATATAATATATATATACAAGGTATATATTGTCATTTTCAATTATCAAGGTTATAAAATGTAATATTTTTATAAATTATAAAAATATATTTAAATATTATAAGACTCGATTTTATTAAAACCTGACACATTTGTCGTTATCATTCATCGATCGAAACACTATAAAACAATTATGTTATAAATATAACATAATTTATCATCCGCTAGCTTTTGAAGAAACTTAAAAAGATAAAACCTTATCAATTAAAATTTATAACGTAGTCAGTTACTAATGGAGTTTCATGTTAGGAGTTTCATTTGAAGTAGACGTTTTGACGAGTTTGTCTGGAATTTACAATTTAAAGAGTCCCTTGCTCCTCAAACGTTACTACAGACCTCTGGATTATGATAGCCGAACATGAACGATATTTACACAGTTATCAAACCAAAAACCGTAAACATTTAGAAATAAAGTTTGTAATATCATCAAATCGAACTAAGAACTTGACATATTACCCCGGTTCGTGACGAGGTTGTTTACTCTCATTTGAATTAAATTTCAAATCAATCAACTACCTTGATAACATGAGTTCATAGTCCCACCTTTACATATTTTCTAAATCTCGTAGGGAGATACATGTTATAAATCATGAATACAAGTGTTTTCCAACTGTATGCTATCCTGATATATTATTGCATAAGTTTGCTTTCACTGCCAATATTTCATATCAGAACATTAGTCGACTTGCGAGTGAACGGAAAAATTGTGATAGATGTATTGGGGTGACGACTCCCGTGGGTCCCCGTGCAGGGGGTTAACCAAAACAACAATATATTTGAGAACAAAGGATAACTTTGGCAAGTTACCTTTCCTTAAGGACAGTTGTTCCTTCAAGTCGTTAAATTGACTTCGGATGTTAAAATTGTATTCGTTGCAATTATTACCACTTATGATGACTTGTATTCAACTATTACATTACAAACACTATGAATTCCACTCAACCGTTGTGTTGACCATTTTATCATGTTTATCTCAGGTAATTGAGCAATCTATGGCACGGAGTGGCATTGGACATGAGGACGTCCAAACCTGTTATCATTCAACTTTATGTTTTGAAATGTATTTTTAGGGACCTCTTTTTTAAAAACTTTGATGATAATGTAAATGATAACTTACTTTCAAAAACGTATCTTTGATCATTTTCTATTATTGTGACTATGATTCATGAAGTAATACCCTAGATTAGCTTCCGCTGCTATATGTCAAATATGGGGGTGTTACAGATTGGTATCAAGAGCCGCGGTTATAGAGAACAAGGTTTAAACCTTAACTATAACTACTTTTTCCATCCAAGAAAGTCCTCCGTGCCACTGCATTTCTCGAATAGTATGTAAAAGATACATAACTATTAGATTATTATATAAATAACTTATGTTATTTACACTGGGTTGTTACAGAAATATGTCTTCAAACACTTCCGACTATATCTACCCTATTATTCGTCCCATCTGATTTTGATGTTAGGAGACTTTTCCTCTACAAACACTCCTGACTATACCCCAGCTTCACCAGACTATTCCCCAGCATCACCAGGAAACACCTCTCCCTGATCTTCAGATGATTATCTAATTAATCTTTTTGGCCTCACTAGCCATCTCACCTTTCCATGATGATCTGTATATGAAGGTCATGCAAGCATATAATGCTACTAGTAATGAATTACCTATTCCTCTGCCACAAGCTCCTATTGCTCCACCAACTATTTTGCCTCCATCTCTAGTGTTACCACTGTTTGATCCCCAAGATTTCTTTCTTCCTAAAGAGATTTTGCCACCTCAGAAACGAGACCGTTTCCTATCACCCTCCTCTACTAATCCTTCTGCTCTGCCTCAAGTATTTAAGATTGGAGAGAATTATCATAGCGCTCCAGACACGTCTTACACATGTCATGAGGAACATATGCTGATGAACTATTTTACAATCATTAATAGCTCCCTCTTGACGCAATGAGGGCAAGGAAGATAATATAGAAGTTCATGGTAACGGTCTAGTAATCTACAACGAGATTTGGACAACTATAAACCAAACTTTAAGAAACCCGAACTCAGATTTATGAATTTTCATAGAGAGCAAATAGACATTGATGAGAGATTGTTTCTTGCTCGCGTCAGGACTTCTACTTTAGAGATACTCATCGAGGATATTCAGGTTCGACACCGATCAGATATGAAGAATCTTCTGAACAAGATCCATAAGCTCAAGAACCACAAGGGAGGACCACCACCACCAGACTACTAGACTAGATCCTTATCATTTACAGCTTTTGTTAGAATCCAACCACTGGATGTGTGGCATAAATAATGACACTTGTCAAATTTTTGACAATTAGAGATATTAGAAAGTTGTTTATGACTTAAATACAGATGGTTATCCATTATACCTCGCTGTTTTTATGATACCGATTTATGATTATTGTTGGTTGTCTAGCCATGTCATGTATTACGATTACTCTGGACGGTATGATCCATAATAAGTTATCTAAGTGGTCGCGGTATCATACCACAACCACTAAGAAGTAAACCCGTCCCCAAGAAACCTAACGAGTCAAATACTTGTTAGAATGTCAATTCCAAGATCTTCCGTTATAACCTACAATGTAATATCAAAGGATGTGTATTTCCTTGTTAAAACTTGCATCAAAATGAGAATCCATACAATGATATGTCAAATAAATTCAATATCACTAAGTATGAAATTTTTGATTTTTATACGATGACTTGTGATATGACTATCATTATATGAATTCTTATTCTGTGTTGTCTTGTAAATGTTGATAGAATGGCTCCCAAGAGGACACCAACATCTGCAGCACCAGCCATGTCTCAGGCTGCCATCAGGAAACTAGTTGCTGATAGTGTTTCCGCAGCTCTGGAAGCACAAGCTGCTACAATGGCAAATTCTGACAATACCAATAGGAACACCGGACCAAGAGAAGCTCCTGTAGCAAGAAAATGTAGCTACAAAGAGTTTATGAGCTGCCAACCTTTCAATTTCAAAGGTACGGAAGGCGCTGTTGGCCTCATCCGCTGGTTTGAACGAACTGAATCAGTATTGTCTCGTAGCAACTGTACTGATGACTGTAAAGTGAAATTTGCTACTGGTACTCTAACTAAAGAAGCTTTGTCCTGGTGGAATTCATTCACCCAGCCTATTGGAATAGAGGAAGCTTACAATATTCCCTGGTCCGAATTGAAAAAGCTCTTAATAAAGAAGTATTGTACCAGAACCGAGGTCAAGAAAATGGAAGATGAATTTTACAATCTGACTGTAAAAGGGAATGACCTCAAGACTTACATTAGAAGATTCCAGGAGTTGGCAGTCTTATGCCCAACTATGGTGCCAAATTCTAAGAAACCCATGGAAGTCTTCATCGGGGGATTACCCAGAAGTATTGAAGGAAATGTTACCGCTTCACATCCTTAAACTTTGGAGGAAGCAATTACCATAACCCAGAGGTTAATGGATCAGGTAATAAAGCATAATTTTGTGCAAGGAACCAATGATCACAAACGAAAGTTTAATGATAGAAGAACCTTCACCAACAACAACAACTACCAGAATAACCGTAACAACAATAGCAACTGCAACAATGATCACCAACAACAGAATAGAAGGTAAGAAATCGTCAAGGATTATGTTGTCACCCCAACTGAAAATAGTAGGTATACTAGAAGCCTTCCCTTGTGTAAGAAATGCACCCTGCATCACACAGGACCTTGCACTGTCAAGTGTCAGACTTGCAACAAGGTGGGTCATCTGACCAGGAATTGCAGAAATAAAGGGCCAGCCACTAGAAGCAACCTACAACCAGTATCCGTAACTTGTCATGTGTGCGAAGAGAAAGGGCACTACAAAAGTCAGTGCTCAAGAGCAAACAACAATGCCCACGGAAGAGCATACATGCTAAGGGACAAGAACTATAACACCCCGTGTTTTAGGGTCATTGATGTCTTCAATAAATCCATAATGAATCTTTTGTATTGTACGCATTGCTTTAAATCATAAACGTTAAGTTAAATCGCGTACGCCAAAAATTAGCGTTCAATGTAAACGGGCATCAAACCATCAAACGTTTACATCAAGCAAGTATTAAATAATTATTTTGAGAATTATTATGGTCTTTGTTCATTTTATTCTTATTGGTTACGTAAAATTGCTACGTTTCGCGATAAAATACGTTTAGGCATTCCCGGAACCACCAGAACTTTTCTACGCTTCAACAAATACCCACTTTTATACCCAATACATAAAAATTACAAAAATATATCATATATATCATACATAGGCTGGATTTGTTGCAATTTATACAAAGATATATGAGAAAAATCTTGCAATTTGGTCTTTGTACTTCATATCACCATTAAACCTATACATACTTTGTTTCTTTGACCAAGACTGATAAGTGTAAAATACATATATCTGTTTATACCAAAAATGACCC
>BQNB010124154.1:0-19983 GCA_026074375.1 Tanacetum coccineum
AAGTTCTTCTGTTGTCAAACTTTCATTTGTGATCACTTGATACTTGCACCGAAGTGTGCTTTATTACCTGATCCATTAGCCTATGGGCTATGTTAATGGCTTCCTCTAGAGTTTGAGGTTTAGAGGCGGTAACATTCACTTCAATACTTTGAGGCAATCCCCTGATGAAAACTTCTATCATTTTCTTAGAATCTGGCACCATAGTGGGACACAAGGTTGCCAATTCCTAGAACCTTCTCATATATGTCTTGAGATCATTCTCCTTCACAGTCAGATGGTAAAATTCGTCTTCCAACTTCTGGACCTCAGTTCGGGGACAATACTTCTTTTTCAAAAGCTTCTTGAATTCAACCCAGGTAATCTTGTAAGCTTCTTCTATCTCGATAGGTTGGGTAAAATAATTCCACCAGGATTGAGCTTCTTCGGTTAAAGTACCAGTAGCAAACTTCACCTTGCAGTCTTCGGTTCAGTTGCTACAGGAAAACACTAATTCAGTTCGCTCAAACCAGAGGATAAGTCCAACAGCTCCTTCTGAACCTTTGAAGTTGATAGGTTGGCAGCTCATGAACTCTTTGTAGCTACAATGTCTTGCTACAGGAGTTTCTCTTGGTCTGGTGGTATTATCAGTATTTGCCATGTTAGCGGCTTGTGCTTCCAGAGCTGCGGAAACACTATCAGCAACTAGTTTCTTGATGGTAGCCTGAGTCATGGCTGGTGCTTTAGATGTTGACGTCCTTTTGGGAGGCATTCTATCAACATAAGATAACACGTAATAAGAATGATATCACAAGTCTTAAAATGCTATCTTATTTTTGAACTTTAAGCATTTTTAACAATAGTGATATTGAAATGATAGATACTTATTTGATATGTTTCTCTCAGAGATTGGAGCAGTACATAAAGAAAAATGAGCACTTGAAAACGACTTACAAAGATCTTTTTGTTCTTATCAAAGGAACGAGTTCAGACCAAAAATCCGAGAATTGACTCTTAAATAGAACAAACTGAACAAAAAGTCTAATGGAAAATGCTGATGTACTAGTCAGATTCAGAAAAAGGGGTTTGAATTGCTTGCATTAAAAAATGGTTAAGGAAACTTACAGGAATAAATTGAATACTAAGTTTGCAAAAGCCATCAATCTTGGGAAAAACGGTTGGACAACCACTCAAAAACCAATCCATTGTGAGACAACCGACTGCGTTTAAGTCTGAAAGACCTAGAATTTCAAACCACGGTTTGCCTCCCAAGTTGGATGTGAACAACGGGACTTGTCAAAACAGTCACTACACATTATTTGCCTAGATGAAGAGAATCTGCCCCTGCAATACCATATCACTATGATTGCACCAAGCTTATCTAGGATATAGCTCAAAGACATTGTTATAATCACTACTAGAGAAGCTAAGAAAAGACACATGAACACTCTAGGATCCCTAGAAAATTTTCTGACTCCAAACATTTTTTTTTTTCGTTTGCTTGAACATGTCAGAAATGTGTCTTTTTTGCTATCATGACGATTGTGTAATAAAATCTGAAAGAAGTTAAAAGTTCGGTGCTAAGGTTCCATCCAATAAAGACAACAAACAAAAACAAAAACCGTATGCAAATAAGGGTTGCACGAACCACACAAGACAGATCCAATAGGACATAGGTTTACATTCAAAAAGGACTACCAATGTGCCATGAGAAAAACAACAAGTCCTAGATATTGTCTTAGGTGGCAACCAACGGGTTAGAATTCTCAATACTGTTTGTCTTAGATGGGTTCCAACAGGAAAGACATTCGCCTCTAACACAAAAAGGTTGAAAAGTGAACCCTCAAATGGTTCAAATGCGATATCCTAAACCTATGTGAAAGCGAACAAGTTTATGTCAGTGCAGGTACTTCTTAAGTACCAGGTACATCGTTCTATCCTACAGAGGAAGGACTCAGAGTTTGGTTATGAAAAAGAAAAGATATCTCAGAAAAACAGGGCTTCAAGGGAATTTTGATTGATGATAACAAAATGACCGTTTGAACACAACAGTTCTGACCTTTCTGCTCCTCAAGGACAAAAGGCGTCTGCTGAAAAAAACACTTCAGGACCCGTTCTCAAAGTTTAAATGACGTTTGTTCGCAGCGATCAAGCCTCGGTCTTCATGGGCTTTGATGTCTGTTTCACATAAGTTCAGGCCTCGTTTTCATATAAGGACTCTGATCATAACGTTCTGAACTCGATTTCAAGACCACAGCAAGAACCGTCAAGTTCATAGATGGTTCCAAAAGTTATTCCTCTAGCAGTCAAGACAGATATCTCACGACAAGAGTTGGAATTATTCATTCCACTCATATATAGCATGCTGGAGGACAAAAGGTAAATAAATACAAATCAGAAAAATCAGAAATTTCAAAAAGATTTTTCTCTGACATGTCTCTTGGAATCGATAACATTTACGTGCTTAGAAATGTCGATTAACATTGGCACGGGTGTGTAAATGAAGTTCGAGCGAGTGTTGCAAATAGTTTCAAAACATGTCATTTCTAATTTTCTAAATGGCTTATGTGCAAATGTCAGTACATAACCAGGACTTCCAAATTAAGGAAGGTTTATAAACTTTTCCTCACAATCGGAAAATTAACGTTTCTCGGTCTTGAGCTGTTCTTACAAGACATTCAATATCTTTAGCTCAAGAAAAAGGATAGTGTACGTTTCAGTGCGCTTACCCTTACCGTTAGAAGAGAAGTCCTCTAACATCTGGTTTTTCAAAAAGTTGAACACAATTTTTCAAGAATTTCTCGATGACAATTCATAATCTTTCAAAATTGTGTGTTCAACACTCCATCCCTCATAATGTTTTCAAAAAGACAACAATTTTTCAATTGGTCCTATTTTTGAGGGGGAGTTTTTCAAAAAACAAAGTTTTAATGTTCTTGGATACATCAACAACGACCATTCTTATGTATTCAAAACATTATCAAAATGTTCCAAACCATTCATGCTGATAATATTTTCTCCCACAGAATTTTCAAGACATATTTTAATCACAAGGTATTTCAAAAACTAAGTGTTTATTATTTAAAATAAGGGGAGAAAATGTATTTAAAATATGATCTAATCGACTCAATGTTGCTGAATGGTTTTATGGTTCGATCTTATACCCAACAACATCTTAATTTCACGACGAATCTGAAGTAATAAGGTGGTTAGGTTAGGAATCAATCCTATGATCCAACCAGAACCGGAGGATCTACCCAAGGATAATCCAAAGTTAGAAATAGCAGTCCTTAGGTATGATTGGAGATGAATGTATATGGGAATAATGCCGACTAAGATTGAGCTAACACTGGAACAATCACAACAAGGTGTTAGTAATGACGTCTTGGTAAGCATTGAAGGCGTTGAAGAATTAAAAAGAAATGTATGGATAAAGGGTCTAAACAAAGAAAGAGCCCTCCTCACAACTTAGGCAGAAAAACCAGGGTCAATCCAAATGCCTATCAGATCACAAGATGATTGCTGGTATTGAAAACGACATCATGGACCCAGTGATGCAATGCACAACCCTTCAGCCATTTCGAGTTTCTTCTTAAAGAAAACTTGTCTCATTGTCACGGAGTACACACGTATCTATTGACATTTCTCTTCCGAGATCGTTGAATTGAATAGGTGCAAACTGAATCTAGCCTTCTTTATTAAAACAAATGCACTAATCGAGTCTAGAGCCAAGAGATCAATCAAAATCTCGTTAGGACATATTCCATTTCAAACACTTGTTGAACATCATCAGGTTCACAAGCTGTTATCAAGAGTCCTACGCAATATCATTGTGATATTTGCCAGAACATTTAGAGTGATACTCTTTAGTATTCACAATGACGAATGGAAATCCTTCCAGTGTCATCATCAAACAGCACTGCGGTAGGTGACTTGCGAGATTCTATATGAATCAAACTTGTGACAACTGGATATCGATTTGGTCCAGTATTGAATTGTACGGTTGATGAATTTTGATAATAAACTTGACACTTCGATGTGTTACAAAAACTCTTTAACGAGTGACACGTCGATTGATTTTCAAATCAATTTTCTCGTTTATCACTAACGTAAACCTGCAGGTCAAAGGTGGTAACGACACATCTAATCCTCATTCAAATGATCAAACTACGCAAGACATACAATCTAGAAACCTCAAGATTTAAAGACAAGACTTCGCTAACTCTGATTTGAAGCTTTCAAAGATATGCAAAATGTATGAGCATGTTGGAAGCTTTCAAGATAATGCAAAAGTATGAGCATGTTGGTCAAAGACACAAGATCGCAAGATGGCTTAGCCGATCGCAAAGCATGAAGGAACAAGATTACAACGAAGACAAAGACCAAGAACACTCGAGCTTAAACGACAAAAGCAATCTCACTGATCTCATGAAGGAGTGTCATCAATGAACTCACTTCGGGGGAGATTGTTAGCCTCAATTTTATTGAGTCAATAAAGGAAGCTCGTTCCCGTGTTCAAGACCTCACTTCGGGGGAGATTGTTAGCCTCAATTTATTGAGTCGAACAAGGAAGTTCGGTCACTCTACGATGGAGCTTCGGTCTTTAATTAGTTAATGTTGTAATAGGATAATATAGGGAATCGGGCTCGATAGTTAATCTAATATTGTATATGTTTCGGGTTTAATCCCAAGCAAAACCCGAGCCCGGGTCCTAGTTAAATATCCCGCGCGTCACTTTTAAGTGTCGGGGTATATAAGGAACTTTTCCACTTGGAAAAGTAAGTTGTTCAGTTGTTCAAAATATCTAATAATATCTTTTCTCTTTTCTCTCTCAATTCTCTCTCTTCTTTCTCTCTCTAGAACAACCCTCTCTTTCTCATTTCTAGTTCTGATTTCGTGTATGTTATATGTTATGAAGTGATTACGGGATCCTACATTATATTAGCTCGAATGGGAAGGAATCAAATAGACCAAGCATGTAGAAATTCTACTAGTGTCTTTTTTTTAAAGCGCCTCCAAAACCGTTTGTTCGAAATTTGGATTATTATTGTAATAACAGTGATCTTGTAAATAGCAACTATTGACAGAAGGCTCAAGAATGGACAAAAGTTCTCAGGTCAACCCAACACAGCCGCCCCATAATGAAACGTATTTTAAGTTTTAACTGGAACGCAGTTTGACATGCCACCCAGCCCGCTTGACCTGATATCATGCCGCCTTTATCAAACACCGCTAGAAAACATCTGAGACGCCCACACTATAAAACAAGAATGTACTAGTGACTGTACCAGTATCTTTAGAACTGGTCGACATAAGTGGCTGTTGCTGTTGAGCAGATGTGACAGTGTTAGGACTAGTTGGGCGTGCTCCACCCAACCCACCTTGCGGTAACATGGTTGAACTATGAGAATTGAACTGCAAATACAATTCAAGTACATATCAATGAAATAGAAGGATTACATATAAAAACACATACAGGTAAAACTTAAATGCAAAGATTGAGAAAAAAAGGCAAACATACCTACTGCATAAGAGGGTTTTGTGCTGAGAATTGCTTATTTCCTCCAAAACAGGAGGCATGCGAGGGAGAGTACTCTAACCTTGTTGCAATCTCAGGTCTCCCGCGCACTTGTCCTTGTGTACCGGACAAAGAAAGAATTGATGTCGAGATAAAACTAGAAATTGATGGCCAGGTTTGTGTGACAGTATCCTGCAGAACTTCCATCTTATATACAGAACATACACTGGGATCTGGATGGCCACCAAAAGAAAAAAGACTTGTTAAACCAGAAGACAGATTACAGGCGCAAAGAAAAATAAAATTAATTTTTCATGGCAAAATTATCGTAAAAGAACTATTCGACTCTCTAAATCGTCATCAGAGTCTATATCACTGAGTGACTCGTCTTGTAAGTCTGCTTGTGATTCTTCATTGTCACTATCTGCTATTTCATTAATTGTTCACACATCTTAAAAAGCTACAAGACTTAAATTTTCACATATGACCAAGTTTTTCACACATCTTACAAAGCTACGAGATGTATATTTTCACATGTGACGAGGTTGTTCACACCTCTTAAGGTTGTTTACACCTCTTAAAAAGCTACAAGACGTATATTTTCACATGTGACGAGGTTCCTAGGTCAACTTCTACTATTAGGAGTTGATTGATGTGACAAGGAGGGAAAATTTGAAAAGGATTTTGTCAAATTCATATTATTATTATTATTTTTTAAATTATACTGTTCAGGCGGTTCTGCCGGTGCTATTCGACGAAGGGCACCGGCTTGAAAGACGAATGGCACCGCCATCCTGAAAAATTTTGAAGAAGAAATTTTCATGATATGCTAGAGGTGCGGTTTTTCTCGACTTAGAAGTGAAAAATTATTTTACAAGAAAACCTAGCACCTCTCTTTTAATATGGCTACAATTTAACGTGTTTGAAGCGACATATTGACCATGTGTTTCGTTGAATATGTTCAAGTAGCATAGAAATTTTTTTATTTGTATTAATCAATAGAAAATGTTTTGACTCAAAAGAAATTGTTGAGATTAAGCGTTTGGTTCCATGAGGCCAAGTCTTAGTCTGAGAAGATTGAAAGGTTCTCTTTTTAAGAGGTTTGGTTAAGATGTCGGCAATGTTATCTTCGGAGTTGACTTTATTATAAGTGATATTTCCATTTTTTTGTCCATTGTCACGACTGAAGTGGTGACGAATTCTCTTACATGTTTGGTGCGAGAGGGAGACGAGATTTTACTTAGGTCATATTGCTCCTTTGTTGTGGCAAAGACAAGTGTATATCATCCAACTTTATATCATAATCCACCAGAGCTTGTTTCATCCATAAGGCTTGTTGGCATGCTTTTCTGGCAGAGACATGGTGGTAGAGATGGCTAAGGCAGTTTGTTTCTTGGAGAACCATGAGGTAAGACAACAACCCACGAATGTACATACACCACTAGTTCTTTTGCGATCGACGTAGTCTCCCGCATGGTCGGAATCTGCGTAGACGATTATTTCTAAGGCGGTTCCTTTGGGATACCATAAGCCTAGATAGGATGTACCTTTGACGTATCGAAAGATTCTTTTTACGGCTTCAAGGTGGGAAGTTTTTGGTGCTTCTTGAAAAATGGCGCAAAGACAAACGCTAAACATGATGTCCGGGTGACTAGCCATTAGGTAGAGTAAACTGCCTATATGCCCTCGATATTTAGTGTATAATGGGTTCACCCATTTCGTAGCAGGTTAGTTTAGTTCTTATGGATTACATGGGGTTCTTGATTGGTTTGGTGTCTTAAAGACAAAAAATTTAAGCATTTCTTTGACATATTTAGATTGGTTGAAGAATATTCCATCTTCGAGTTGTTTGATTTGTAGACCGAGGAAGAAATTCAATTCACCCATCATGCTCATCTCAAACTCATCATGAACGATTTTTGAGAAATCATAGCAAAGCTTTTGACAAGTTAATCCGAAAATGATGTCCTCCACATAGATTTAGACAATGATGATATGTGAGTTTCTCTTTTTAGTAAATAAAGTGTTATCTACTAATCCTATGGTATACAAGTGATCTAAGAGAAAGGCTTTAAGTCTGTCATACCAAGCTTTGGTGATTGTTGAGACGGCTATGTGCCTTTTGTGTTTGAAAACGTGGTTGGGTTTTTCAAAATCTACAAATCCAGGGGGTTGAGCAACATAGACTTCTTCATTTATAAAACCATTTAAAAAAGCACTTTGACATCCATTTGAAAGAGTTTGAAGTCATGAGCACAAGCATACGGAAGAAGAATCTTATAGATTCTAATCTTGCCACGGGGGCATAGGTTTCATCAAAATCTATTCCTTTTTATTGATTATATCCTTGAGCTACAAGTCTTGCTTTGTTTCTAGATACAATTCCATTTTTGTCAAGTTTGTTTTTAAAGACCCATTTTGTACCTATGATGGTTTGGTTTTTAGGAGGGGGAACGAGACTCCAAACATCATTTGTTTTAAATTGATTTAGTTCTTCTTGCATAGCCATAGTCCAACTTTCGTCTTGTATGGCTTCCTTAATATTTTTAGGTTCTACGGAAGATACGAAACAGAAGAAGTTGCTTTGATTTTGGACTTGAGATCTTAGGGTTCTTTCATTAAGATTTCCTATGATGGTTCCTAGAGGATGATCTTTAGAGCTTTTGATGTTTGAGATTTCTTTGTTTAATGGTTCATTTTCTTTGACTTTTAAGTCTTTATCTTGGTCTTCTATGATATCATTTTCAAGAATATCATCATCTACTAATGGTGATGATTTAGGAGGGGGAGTTTCATCAAACTTAACATTGAGAGATTCTTCTACTTTCATGGTTTCTTTATTTAGAACTATGTAAGCTTTGCTATTGGGAGAATATCCTAGAAACACACCTGAGTTAATAAGGATCAAATTTGTTAGATAATCTTGGTGTTAAAGAATACAAGCATTTACTTACCAAATACTTTAAAGATGTTCTAGAGATGGGCTTTCTTACCTTGGAAGAGCTCTAATGAGTTTTCCTAGGAAAGGGTAATAGAATTCATAGTTATGAATGTAGGTGGGAGGTGTCCACGGTAACAATACTCTCCAAAATTTTTAAGAATTTTTCTTTTAAATAAAGTGTTCATTAGCATTGTTCTAGCCATTTCTTGTAAGGTTCTATTCTTACGTTCTACTACCCCATTTGATTATGGAGTACGAGGAGCCAAAAAGTTATGGGTAATGTCGTTAGCATCACAAAAGGCTCTAAATTGTACTTCATTATCAAATTCCTGACCATGATCAGTGCGGATTGAAATAATGGGGCAACCCTTTTGAACTTGAATCTTTTTGCTTAGAATTTCAAAGTGATCAAAAGCTTCACTTTTATGTTTTAGAAATCTTGTCCAAGTATACCTTGAATAGTCATCGACAATGACCAAGGTGTAGAAGTTTCCTCCATAACTTTGGAACATCGACGGATCGAATACAAGTCCATATGTAAAAGTTCTGGACACTTAGGTAGTTGAAAACCATGTTTTTAGCCATATGGCTTTAGTGTTTACTTGTTTCGACGTTGAAGCGTCGCAAAGAGTATTTCAAATTTCTAGTTTTGGTATGTTTCTAATAGCTCTTTGTGATAGCGATTGTATAAAGTCACATATTGGCGTGTCCCTATCTTCGATGCATTGAGGTCGAAGTTATTCATCTATTGAGGTTAAACAAAGGGTGTCTTTTGGTGAGTTCCCCATTTTCATTATGTAAAGGCCATTTTTCCTAATTCCTTTTCCTATGGTTATGCCGTCTTTGAGTATTTCGCTACCGGTTTCGCTAAATAATACTTTGCACTTTTTATCGCATATTTGACTAATACTAAGAAGATTAAAGCTAAGGTTTTCTACGTGACTAACATCATGAATAGAGAGGGAGTTATGAGTGATCGTACCTTTACCGATGATCTTGCTTTTAGTATTACCACCAAACAACACATTACCTCCGTCAATTTCTTTGTAAGTTGAGAAGAGTTTTTTGTTACCCGTCATGTGTCTCGAACAACCGCTGTCTTTGATCCATTCGTCCGGTTCAAGTTTGACCTTATGTCGTACCTATATTCATAGGACAACTCAAGCATTCGGTCCCCAATATCTCATGGGTCCGTTAATGTTATGCATATCGTTTGGTCGTCCCATATAAGGGAATGGAGGATAAGGACTCCATTGGTTGTACATAGGTGGTCGAAATAATTGCTCTTGTTGAGTTTCATAATTCCAACCGACTTGGTGATAGTCACTCTTAGGGTACAAGGTACTAGGTCTCCTATGGGTCGTTTTATGGGACGTTTGGATTCTACTCTTTCCATGGCCTTGACCAAGTTTTAAGATTGGTGGTTGTTTGCTATTCTTAGGCGTGCCTAAAATAGACTTTTTGGTTATTAAAATGGAGTCATTTTTCTTTATGATGTTAGATTCAAGCATTTTCCCATTTTCTGCACTTTCAACAGATGCCCGGTGCTGTTCGTCTGAACTAGCCGGTTCTGTTGTCAATGGAACTGGCAATGCCGGTTCTACATAAGGCATTTTTTGAATTTGGGAGACCAAGTTTTTGATTTTAGGGTTGCTAGAGGAAGCTATATTCTCTGTGTATCCTAATCCACATTTGTCTTTTGACGGTTTTTGCATTTCGACCATTTTTTGTAAGGTTGACATCACTATTTTCGAAACTAGATAGTTTTAGTTTTAGAGAGTTAATTTCAATTTCAAGCTTGTCACAAACATCACATTTGTTACTTACATCTTTGTTCTTCTCTAATAGTTCTAGCTTGATTTTAAGTTCATTGTAATTCCTTTTGAGTAATTCGTTTTTAGCCTTTAGGTGTTTATTCTTGTTAATAATCCTAAGACTAATTTAAAAAGTTTATCATACTCATTTTGTCTTGATTCATTATCTAAGGATGAGCTACTATAGTAGGGAAGTTATCGGGATATACCTCGTTTTCGTGCCATGAGAAAATTTTTATTTATTCATTCTCCGCTTCACTCTAACAACCCACCACAAACACCTTTTGATTGTTGAAGGAATTCTTTGGACAATCACTAATGAAGTGGTTTGGATCGCCACACTTGAAGCACCTTCAGTCTTCTTTCTTGTCTTCTTTGACCTTTCGGAAGTTCTTCTTGTCATCATAGGGTTGTCAGACGAATTTTCCTCTTCTTCTAAAGAACTTTTTGAAATCCCCAACGGCCATTGCATATTCTTCATCGTTGCTATCCGAGGAAGATGTATCTTCATCACTTAAGACTTGTCTTGCTTTTAGGGCAGGAGATTTGTATTTTTCTTTCTTGTTCTTAGCACTTTCCAAGTCCTTCTCAAGTACTACCTCATAGACTTTAAGATTGCCGACTAGTTCATCTAGAGATAGTTTTGACAAGTCATTGGATTCTTTAATTGCCGTCACCTTTGGACGCCACTTGGAAGGGAGAGCCCTTAAGAATTTCCTAACATGATTGCGACTTAAAAAAGATTCATCAAGTGCTTTGAGTGATGTAATGATTGTATTAACTATAGGTAGGCCACTATCTTAGTTTCATTATCGGTTATAGAAAACTCTTCAATTTGTGTACAAAAATATTATTTTATTATCTTTAACTTGTTTGTTACCTTGGATGGAGTAGTTATTAAAAGAATCCAAATATTGTGAGCGTATCGCACATGAATTTTCTATTCGTTATTCCCTTTTTTCCGTATGGCATTCGTTATAAAACCATTTTTGCTTCATCATTTTTGGAAATCATTTTCTTGTGGTTATCATCAAAATTTTCTATGGAACAACCTGGTATATTTACCATCTTTGTCTTTGATGGTAGGTTTATAGTTACCATAAGCTATAATGTACCAAAGATCAATATCTTTAGATTTCAATAAGTTTCAAAATTGGTTTTTCCAATATATTAAAACAATTTGCCTCGAATAGAGGTGGTCGTTGCATAGATTGACCTTCTTTGTAGTTTTCTGAATCCATGATCGTTTTAAAGATTTAAAATACAATTTATTTTAAAAACTTTGGTAACCATGCTCTTGATACCAATTGTGGAAAACTAGAAGGGGGGGTTGAATAGTTTTCTTGATTAATTGTTATCTTTTCAAAATTTTGCTTGAAACTTTGTATGAAATGACATGATGTTGATCTTGGTTTATAAAAGTAAGTAAAAGAAAGAGTTAGAGAGATATAACCAGGACACAAGTATTTATAGTGGTTCGGCTACAAGGACACCTTCCTTGCCCTACTCCACTCCCCGAGTCACCTACTCGAGAGTTTGTTAAACACTAGTCACCAATCTCCTTTTGACCGGCGGAGAAGCCTCACAACGATGGTTACACTTCTTTAATAATACAAAGCTAAATAGCGGATTCTTCACACGGTAGAATCGAATCAACACAACTACACTTGATATACAAATGATGAATGGACTAACAACTACAAAAGAATGGTTAAGCCTCAGTAATGTAATCTTGAAAGAGTTATGGAGATCGAATGCAAGGTACTTGGAACTTGATCGTTTTTTTATTTCTCATTTTTTATTTTTTTTGTCTCGGATATTGCTCGATAATTCCCGTTATTTCGAAGTAAAATTACTAAAGAGGCTGAGAAGAAATATGCAAGAAGTAGAGAGAAAGATCAGTAGATAAAAGAGTATTTCTTAATGAGAAGGTGTGAGAAAACATAAGAAATGGCTTGGTATTTATAGCCAACAAAACCACTATAGCCCGGTTTCGCCGGTGCCATTGAAGAATGGAACCAGCAACCAAAACCAACGGAACCGGCCTACAGTAACCAAATCCGAATTTTGATTCTCAAGAGCTTAGGAAATCTTATGTAATCTTGTGAGATTTTCCTTGGATTTGCTGCATTTGATTAGGTCATGCATGATGTAATTAGATGGGAAATTAGAAAGCATTTTTGTGTATAATTTTGGTTTACATAAAATAATGTATACACATTTTTATGTCACTTTGTGTTTTTGTGAAAGCTTGTGTTTTTATAGAGAGTTTTTTTTTTGCATAATGTTACTTCAAGTTTTGTCATCAATAAAACAATGAAGATCGCGGAATAGAAATAAGCGTATTTACTTGTTTATTTGTATTAACAAAGAAGTCAGACAAAAAATGACTAGAAGATATACTAGTAGTTAGAGAATTTCTAGAAATTTTTCCTGAAGACCTACCCGGCCTTCCTCTGGTTCGCCAAGTAGAATTCCAAAATTGATTTAATTCCAAGAGCGGCACTAGTAGCCCGAGCGCCTTACAAATTAGCCCCTTCAGAAATGCAGGAACTATCAAACCAACTACAAGAGTTACGAGACCGAGGTTTGATCCAACCGAGTACTTCGCCTTGGGGAGCTCCTATCTTATTTATTAAAAAGAAAGACGGATCTTTCAGAATGTGTATCGATTACCGAGAGTTAAATAAACTCACCGTAAAGAATTAGTTTCCATTACCAGGATTGATGGATTATTAGACCAACTTCAAGGTTTGAGTGTTTACTCGAAAATTGACTTGAGATCAGGCTATCACCAACTGAGAGTCAGGGATGAAGATATTCCCAAGACTGCTTTTAGAACGTGGTACGGACACTACGAATTCCAAGTGATGACATTTTGTTTAACTAACGCACCTGCTGTATTCATGGATCTCATGAACCGTGTGTGTAAACCATACTTGGATAAATTTATGATAGTATTTATCGATGATATTCTTATCTACTCTTGTAACAAAGAAGAACACACAGATCACCTGAGAATAATCTTGAAATTACTCAAAAAGGAGAAATTGTATGCCAAGTTCTCCAAATGTGATTTCTAGATCAGTATCGTGCAGTTTCTCGGGCACGTGATTGACAGTCAAGGAATTTATGTTGACCTTGCTAAGATTGAAGCAGTTAAGAATTGGGCATCTCCTACTACACCTACAGAAATATGCCAATTCTTAGGACTCGCCGGCTACTATCAGAGATTTATCAAAGATATTTCGAAGATTGCAAAGTTTTTGACTGAATTAACCCAGAAAAATAAGAAGTATATCTGGGGAGAAAACCAAGAGTCAGCTTTCCAACTGCTAAAACAAAAATTGTATGAAGCTCCAATCTTAGCATTACCAGAAGGAAACGATGACTTTATCGTTTATTGTGATGCATCACATCAAGGTCTGGGAGTGGTGCTAATGCAAAGAGAGAAAGTTATTGCATATGCATCTCGACAACTCAAGCCTCATGAAGAGAACTATACCATACATAACCTCAAATTAGGAGTAGTAGTGTTAGCTCTTAAAATTTGGAGACACTATCTGTATGGCACAAAGTGTACTATGTTCATTGATCATAAAAGTCTTCAGCATATCCTTAATCAGAAATAGTTGAACATGAGACAACGCCGTTGGTTAGAATTGCTCGCAGATTATGATTGTGAGATTCGCTACCATCCTGGAAAGGCAAATGTTGTAGCAGATGCCTTAAGCTGAAAGGAACAAATCAAATCACTCCGAGTTAGAGCATTAGTCATGACCCTTCACCTAAAATTACCATCACAAATCCTCGAAGCCCAAACCAAGGTAATCAAAGAAGAGAACATCAAAGTTAAGAACCTATAAGGAATGGACAAAGCATTTAAAGTACGTCCTGATAGAACCCGGTGTATCAAGAATCGAAGGTGGTTACCACTCTTTGGTAATTTGAGGGACTTAATCATGCATGAATCTTATAAATCAAAATATTCCATCCACCCAGGTTCTAACAAGATGTATCAGGATCTAAAGCGATCATCGCTGAATATGTTGGTAAGTGTTTAACATGCTCTAGAGTTAAAGTAGAATGTCAAAAGCCATCCGGCTTACTAATACAACCAGAGATTCCAACATGGAAATAGGAAAGAATAACGATGGAATTCATTACAAAACTACCCAAAACATCAAGCAGACATGATACAATTTAGGTCATTGTAGACCGCCTTACCAAATCAGCACATTTCGTCCCCACCAAAGTGACAGATAGTATGGAAACCCTTACAAGGTTGT
This sequence comes from Tanacetum coccineum, assembly GCA_026074375.1. Lineage (NCBI taxonomy): Eukaryota > Viridiplantae > Streptophyta > Magnoliopsida > Asterales > Asteraceae > Tanacetum > Tanacetum coccineum. The sequence goes on from BQNB010124154.1 coordinate 14,539, forward strand.
ATATAAAGGAGATAGTTTCACGGCATGGAGTGCCAATATCCATCATATCGGATCATGATAGTCATTTCACATCCAGATTCTGGCAGTCAATGCAGAGTGCTTTGGGTACTCAATTAGACATGAGTATGACATATCATCCCGAGACTGATGGACAAAGTAAAAGAACCATCAAAACACTCGAAGACATGCTTCAAGCCTGTATTATAGGTTTCGAAAAAGGATGGGAGAGACACTTACCATTGGTAGAATTTTCCAACAATAACAGTTACCATGCTAGTATTAAGGCAGCACCATTCGAGGCACTTTATGGTCAAAAGTGTAGATCACCTGTCTGCTGGGCCAAAGTTGGAGATGTCTAACCTACGGGACCAGAGATAATCCATGAAACCACTGAAAAGATAGTACAAATCTGACAACGCTTTTAAGCTACAAGAGATCAGCAAAGGAGTTATGCTAATGTAAGGCAAAATCCTTTGGAATTTCAAGTTAGAGATCGTGTTATGTTAAAAGTGTCACCTCGAAAAGGTGTCATCCGATTCGGAAAATGAGGAAAGCTTAACCCCTGGTACATTGGACCATTTAAGATCCTTAAAAGGGTCGGCCCAGTGGCATATACACTTGAGCTTCCTGAAGAACTCAGTAATGTCCATAGTACCTTCCACGTTTCTAATTTAAAGAAATGTCTATTTGATGAATCCTTTGTCATTCCAATGAAAGAGCTTTGGCTCAATGACAAACTCAACATTGTAGAAGAACCAATAAAGATTATGGATCGTGAAGTCAAGCAATTGAGACAAAGTTGTATCCCTATAGTCAAAGTAAGATGGAACTCTAAAAGACGACCAAAATTTATGTGGGAACGCGAAGATCAAATTCATGCCAAGTATCCATATCTATTTTCAAACATCACTCCAACATCCAACTAAATGGGACGAGATTTCTTTAAGGTTGGGAGACTATAAAAACCCCCAACTAATCTCGGGACGATGATTTCTTTTAAGGTTGGGAGACTATAAAAACCCACAATTTTCCTCTATGTAATTATCCATCTATTAAATTAGATGCAATTTTCCTCAGTGTAATTTCCATCTATTAAATTAGATGCAACCATTTTCATGGAAAGATTTTTTCTTTATTCCATCCATAATGTAACGTAACTTACATTTTCAAAGTAAACAAGCTCACACAACTACCAATACCAATTCCAACAACGTTTATGTCAAATAAACGTCATAATACGTCAAGCAATATGTTTTAAACTCCATTGTTACCATACGTTATCTATTTAACGTACCATTCATAACTTTTATTATAAAACGAACATTATACGTTAACATTTATATCACAACCCCGACTGCATGTAATGTTTACATACAAAACAAATGTACAAGCTTTCAAGGCATATGTACAAATGATTAATGCACAAAATTTGAATTACATCTTCCCTCCAAAAACAATGTACAACACTTTAAAGCCTGAAGTACAAGTCGACAATGAAAGAATTCAAATAAGCCCATTTTCCCTCCATTTTTCTTAGGCATTTCGTATAACTTTTCTAGCACAAGTTACAACACTCCAATGCACCACATTTAAACATTTATTTCCCTCCATTTCACTCCACACACTCGGCAAAACCCTAAAAACCTAACTCAAAAACCCAAACCAACCTGATACCTCTAAACTAGTTTCGAACCAAGTTTAAACCAAGCCAAAACCTAGCAAGCATACTCCACCATGATGTACCACCTTGCCTACCACCATGTCACCACCTTGCACCCCAAGTAAAGCAACTTGTCACCTCCTTTCACCACCATACCGCCACCTTACCACCTACTTGTCACCACCTTGTCACCACCTTGGTGATTCAAACCCTCCCACCTTCTAACACCTTGCTAAGCTATCCTCCTAGCTTCTAATAGTCACTAGTAACTAACCTTGGCCACCACTCTTCTCAACTTGGCCACCACTCTAAGTTTCTAGCCTATATATACACATATATATGTATACTTTCAAAATTCACTATTTAAACTAAACCCTAACTCAAAATCATGTTCTAGCCAAGCTAAGGAAAGGAAGGAAACAGTATTTAAGCTATTTTGGAACCAAGGGATAAGAAAAGAAGAGTTCTTGATTCATCTCCAAGCTTTCGGGTTACATTTTATCATTTTTGACCCATATCAAGCCATTTTTGATCCATTCAAGCTCTAGTAAGCCTCATAACTTGTTCTATAAGCTCTTGTCATATCTTAGATCATATATAATCTTTCATATAATCATTTGTTCAACCTAAACTCTTTTGGAAACTCTAAGTCTACTCGTTTGGTTTTCCTAAACCAAATGCACCCCTTAAAACCCTAAAAAGCTCTTTTTGTGAACCTAATAGGCTATAAGCCATAAGCTGTTGTAATAAGCTATTTCTATAAGCTCACTTATCACTTTTATAATCATTAAAACTATTCCTAAAATCCCTAACTCATTGGGTTATTGTTTCTAAACCAAACGTGCCCATTTTGGATTTTTAAGCTCATAAGCTCTTTTCATAAGCTACAAGCTAGTAAAACTTACTTATTTTAGCTTATAGTAATAAGCTATAAGCTGCAAATCGATTTTGAGATTAAACATGCAAAGATTATGGATTATGGACTAGAAATGCAATTCCAACCATGCAAAGGGGTATATAATGTAAATATTGAAACTTATATAGTTTTCGGGCCAAAAGTGTAAATACTCTAAAGTTAAACCACAGGGGCCTTTTTGCCAATTTCCAAAGTTAAAGGTTTAATATTTTAAAAATATAATTAAAGGGTTAAAAGTGTAAATTAATATATACCAAGGGTATATATTGTCATTTTCATATTCATCTGTATTAAATGTAATATTTTTATATTAATTATAAAAAATATATTTAAATATTATAAGACTCGATTTTATTAAAAGCCGACACATTTACAGTTTCATTCATCGATGAAACACTATAAAATAATTATGTTATTTATTTTACATAATTATCATCCACAAGCGTTTTGAAGAAACATTAAAAAGGATAAATCCAATCATTTTAAACTATAACGTATAACGTTACTATGAATTCATGTGAGGGGCTTTCATTTGGGTAGACGTTTTTGACGAGTTCTGATTTAACTATTAAAGTGCCACCTAACTCCTTAAACGTTTACTACATAACCATCTGGATTAAGAATAACCCAACAGAGATAACGATGTTTTCACACAATTTAATAAACCAAATAAACATTTATGTTAGCTTTATGAAAATAAAGTTTTGATTGAAACAATTCAACTAAGACTCAACATTATTACCCAGGTTGTGTGACGATGCCGTTTATTTCTAATTGAGTCACTTTTGACGTCAATCAACTACCTTATTAAGGTGAGTTCACAGTCTCACCCTTACATGTTTTCTAAATCCTGTGGGGAGATACATGCTATAAACCATGAATACAAGTATTTTCAACTGTATGCTATCCGAATATATTATTGCCTAAGTACCTCCATTTGCCATAAGGCCCCAATATCATGATCCGTTAATTACTTTGCAAAGTAAGCGCGAATGCCGTTAATAGATCTATTAGGACTGAACTTCCCCGTCCAGGTTCTGGTACATACATGGCCAATGGACGCATTTCATAAGGAATCCGGTGATCGCAAAGCACTTCGCTTGGGCCGACAACTTATGAATAACATTACTTAAGGCTTCGTGTACCATGAGCTTAGTGCAATAATATAATATGGTTTACCATGATAATTGTATGCGTTGTAATTATTACTATTACATGAGCTTGTATTCAACAATACATTATTAAACCTGATAATTTCACTAACCTTGTGTTGACCTTTTTGGCATGTTTATCTCAGAAATTGAGCAACCTATGGAGCATGGAGTAGGCGGATTGGACTAGATTACGTCCAAACTTGTTATCATTCAAACTCTATGTTTTCATATGTATTTTGGGACCTCCTTTTATAAAACTCTGAAATAATATTTAATGATAACTAAATTTTCCAAAACGTCTCTTTTGAGTAGTTTTCTATGATTATGACTGTTGATTCATGAAGTAATACCCCAATTTAGCTTCCGCTGCTATATGTCAAATAAGAGGGTGTTACAAGATCTCTTCTTATAATCGACTCAGTAATGATGATCTTATTTCCATCCACTAAGGCTTGTAACTGTACTTCCCCATTGACAGTTTTCCCTTGACAGTAGCCCAGAATTGTTTAATACACGAAGTATATATTGTAGGATTAATGGTTAAAGCATACTTTATGATGTGTGCATTAAGAAAATCCAAAATCTACTCAAACCCTTTACTTTCAGCGGGTTTAGCCAAAAACGCGACCATGTTATGAGTATCAGCAAACTTTAAAGATATTATTATGTTGGGTTTTGATGATGGATGATGAAATTGAGTTAGTGTAGGATCCCGTTAACACTTCATAACATATATATCATACACGAATAGAACTAGAAAAGAGATGAGAGGTGAGTTGTTTTGTAAAGAGAGAAAGAAGAGAGAGAGATGAGAGAAAATAGGAAAGTGAAATTATTTTAGAATGAATCAACTAACTTTTCCAAAGAGGAAAAGTTACTTATATACCCTGACACATTAAGTGACGTTCGGGATAATTGACTAGGACCCGAGCTCGGGTTTTGCTTAGGATTAAACCCGAAACATATACAATATTAGATTAACTATCAAGCTCGATTCTCGATACTTTCCTATTACAACGTTAACTAATTGATTGACCGAGACTAAAATACATAATGGACGAACTTCATGTTCGACTCAATATTTTGAGGCTAACAATCTCCCCCGAAGTGAGTTCATTGATGACACTCCTTCATTAGATCAATGAGATTGCTTTTGTCGTTAAGCTCATGTGGTCTTGGTCTTTCTCTTTGTTCTTTGTTGTAGGCTTGTTCCTTCATGCTTTGCGATCTTGACTTTGAGCCTTTGTCATTGTCTTTATCGTCTATGCCATCTTGCGATCTTGTGTCTTTTACCAACATTCAAATCAGAGTTAGCGGAAGTCTTTGTCTTTAAATCTTGAGCTTTCTAGATAGTATGTCTTCGTAAATTGAGCATTTGAATGGGATTGAGGTTGCCGTTACCACCGTTTGACCTGCAGGTTTACGTTAGTGATAAACGAGAAAATTGATTTGAAAATCAATCGACGTGTCACTCGTTAAAGTGTTTTTGTAACACATCAAGAGTGTCATGTTTTTATCAAAATTCATCAACCGTCAATTCATTTACTGGACCAAATTGATATCCAGTTGTCACAAGTTTGATTCATATAGAATCTCGCAAGTCACCTACCGCAGTGCTGTTTGATGATGACACTGGAAGGATTTCCATTCGTCATTGTGAATACTAAAGAGTATCACTCTGAATGTTCTGGCAAATATCACAATGATATTGCGTA